>JAJOZX010000162.1:972500-1167500 GCA_023014485.1 Bathynomus jamesi
GTGCATTCGCCGTCATCTTCGAAACTGGCATATGTCTCATAAGTCTGGCAGCGGATGGCATAGCCTATTACAAACTCCCACATTTTATGACCACACATGCAACAGATGAGCACTGTATCACTTCTCGGTAGATTCTCACAGCGTTTTTATTTTATCCATACCCAAACGGATCACCCTGTATATTTAAAACCCTTCGAAACGATATATTTTTTTAAATTATTGATATTAGAACGAAAAGAAACTTTTTGAAACTTTATCCTAACAATTGCCTTTTTATACTATAAATTCTCTCTGCACTAGAGATCTGCACGGATGCGGGTAGGCTCGTAAGCGTGTGCCCGGCCCAGTCCGAGCCGGACCCAAAACCCAGGAATACGGGCCGGGCCTGAACACGTAGGCCCGTGCAGACCTCTATTTAGCGATACCAAGGGACGATTTACGTAGAAGTAATTATAATCGCCAGTACTTTGTTCTCATTTATTTTTAATGTTTATATTAAAATTGAACTGAGCACTTATTTTTAATGTGTCATTTACGAAAAAATTTATATTGCACTTGTATAGGCGCAAAAATGAATTTGTTATTAATAATACAAAATACAATTACATAAAATGAGAATCTATTTAATTATAGTGTTCGTTACGCGTTTCTGTGGTCTTCCCTTCGGTGCGCCTCTGCATGACTACTGAAGGTTGCAGCATCGGGCCAATATTGACTCGGACAACGAGCGTTCCAGACGTCTACCTCGGACTCGTATCTAAACTCTCTTAAATAGGGAATGCGAGACCAAGGCAGGAAATGGAAAAAGCATTTTATTTCACCGTTTACCCAAAATAAGAAATCAGTATCCATTATACTGCTCTACAATTGGATTAGGAAAAATAAGTTATTTAAATCCTGTCGTACAAATCAATACATTATTTATCAAATTATTTATAATTTGTACGACTTAAAAAATTATATTTACAGATCTTGCACAATAATTATACATGTTCTTTCTTCCTGGGTATGAAGTGTTTTTTACCGTATTTCATGGTTTATTTATAATTAATGTATGGTTTTTAAACTTAGTGTTTTAAAAAAATACAAAAACACTAATGATATTGACAAAATTTTGTAAAATATATATATATATATATATTAGTGGTGTAACGATTAATCGGCATCGGCACTGGCAGAATCGGCCATTTTTGGGGCATTGGTATCGGCCAAATTCAGTCGATTCTCTCACCGATTCTTTGAAATTTAAAACTATTTCATTACAAAACAAAATCTATACACACTAAACCACTATTTATGATAATTTATACTCATTTCAAAATGTAATTATATAAAAATTTTATACATTCACGAAAAGGCAAAGCTTAATAAGTTAAGTTGCCCATAAATTTACATTTTCTAAATAGCTAATCTCTAACTATTATAAACTATTGTAATCTCCTATTCTATATTAATAATAATTCTATATTAAATTGTACTCTATAATTTTTACATTAAACCATCTTATTATGTTGCCTTTTTGTAAGAATTTTGAGAATTTTATAAACCCAAATTATATATCCATTATTTTTTTTATTCAAATTGGCCACCAAAAGGACTTGAAATTTTAATGAACAATTTTGGTGTGGTTGACATTGTTGAAGAAAATACCTTCAACATAAGGAAAACCAATCACTTCAAATATTGGTATTCAATTTATGAAAGTAAAATAAAATTATTTTATCATTTTAATGAGTAATAAAACTATTTAACATCATTTTAGCTACGATGTATGGAGCAACAAATTCTAGTACTGTATATTGTGGAGTGAGCGAAGGAAAAGCACTTAAACAAATTTGAAATGTAAATATATGAAAATTGTAAGTTTTCACATTAGATTAATAAAATTTATAAAGGGAATTGATTTTTAAAAATATAAGCAAAGAATCGGCATCGGCTAAATTTTGGAATCGGTACATCTCGTCTTGCGCGGAATATCTCCTATACAAGCGTCGTTCTTTACGTTATTTATACTGCGTGTTCTTTGCAGTTGAATGTATATATATATATATATATATATATATATATATATATATATATATCATGTCATCCCATAAGTAATGTTTTTTAGATCGGAATTTGAAGGACAAAAAAAACTCAACCGAAACTTTTTAATCTAGTATATATTTTCCATCGGAATCAATGACACTCTGCCAACGTCCTACAAGCTTTTCAATGCCATGTTTATAAAATTCAGGCGGTTTTGAGGCAAAAAACGTACAAAGACTGGTGTGCAGGTCATCTAAAGAAGTATACTGTTTCTCGTCAAGATAGTTTTGCAGACCTGAAGAGATGATAATCTGAAGGCGCAAGGTCTAGAGAATATGGAGGATGTGGAAGTTTTTCCCGCCCAAGCTCCTCAATTTTTGCAGAAGTGATCCGAGCGGTATGAGGACGTGCGTTGTCGTGGTGGAACACGATTCCTTTCCGATTAACCAAAGAAGGTCTCTTTTCTTTTAGTGCAGTGTTCAATCGATCCAGTTGTTGACAGTAGACTTGAGCGGTGATTGTTTGGTTGTGTGGTAAGGTCATGCACCAAACACTAAGCAACCAAACACTAAGCACCAAACACTAAGCAACACCTTCCGAGGTTGAAGATTTGGTTTTGGCTGTGGTGTCGCTGGTTCTCCGGCACAAACCCACTGTCGACGGCGCTTAACATTCTGGTACAGTATCCACTTTTCATCACCAGTCACTAAACGGTGCAAAAACGGATCTTGGAGTTCACGGGAATGAAGAGCTGTGCTAATGTTTATCCGCATTCTCAGATTGTCGACCGACAATTCATGTGGCACCCATTTTCCTAACTTAGGCACTTTCCCGAGTTGTTGCAAATGTCGATGGATGGTGGACGGGGATGAATTGAATTGAGTTTCTGGGCCAATTCTTCGACAGTTGTTGAACAGTCTTCTTCAAGTGCGGCTAACAGCGGGTCATCATCAAACTCAGCAGGGCGTCCAGAGCGTGCTGCATCTGTCAAACAGCAGTCACCATTCCTAAACTTTTGAAATCATCTTTGACATTTCCTCACATGCAGAATATCGTTGCCATAAACGTCCTGAATGTTTCGCGTTGCTTCAGTAGCACTATTCCATTTTTTGAACTCGTAAAGCATTATATGCCTGATATGCTCTTCTGATACCGCCATGTTTATGAGGGGTTCACATAAAGCAAAACACACGTCTTCACTGATCAAAGTCCGTAAAGTATGTAGCGAAACACGATAGATCTCCTCTTAGATATAACCTTCGGAAAATTTATGCTTAAAACGAGTAGGACTAGTTTAAACTTAATCTATCGTAAAAAACGACATTACTTATGGGATGACCTGATATATAAGCACACCGGACAAAAAATTAGTCACCCTTAATAGCACCGATAGTAGGAAGTTCAAGGTCACACAGAGGGCGCTGATGTAGCATTGGTAAGTGACAAGTAGCGGTGACGTAGCACACAGGATCAGATCTGTTTCGTGAGGTGGTGAAGAACAAAGTGTGTGTTGGATATAGTCTGCAAAATGGGTCGTGAGGCAGACGTTACTCAGTGGCAAAAAGGAGCCATCGTGTTTGGCAGAGCCCACGGACACAAAATGTCTGAAGTAGCCCAATTTGTTGGTGTGTCAACGCGTACTGTCCAGCGAGTTTACAAAGAGTGGTGTAGTTCGCAATCAACTGACAATCGACGGCGTAACTGTGGCCGGAAAACAATTCTCGACAATAGGGGCCGCCGCCATGTTTCTCGTCTAGTAACTGCAAATCGTTTTCAAACCAGAGAACAATTGCTCCAAGAAACCAATGAGGTTCTCCAGCGACCAATTTCCGAACGGACATTGCGACGAGAACTGCATGCGATGGACATCTGGAGCAGGGTACCACGGAAGAGGCCGCTGTTAACAGCAAGTCACAAATTGGCACGTTATAAATGGGCTCAGAGGCACAAAAACTGGACTGCGGCAGATTGGAAACGTGTAATTTGGTCCGATGAGTCCCGTTTTTGTTTGTTCTCCAATGATGGGAGGCGACGAGTACATCGCAGGTCCAATGAAGCCTTTAATCCTGAATGCGTCGAAGGTGTTGTTCAGGCTGGAAACAGAAAGTGAAGCGCAGGAATAGACACCCACGGACTCTGGCGGAACTTCGGGACCGGCTGATGAATGAGTGGCAGAAAATCGATGTTCAGTACATGCACAACCTCGTAGAGTCTCTGCCTCGCCGGATTCGTGCGGTTATCAAGGCCAGAGGCGCCGTCACACGTTATTAGGTACATTCTGAGAGGGGTGACTAATTTTTTGTCCGGTGTGCTTATATATATATATATATATATATATATATATATATATATATATGTTACACGTGATCGGTGAAATTGCGCATTTCACGAAAAACGCAATTGTGGCATGCGTTTTCCATGAAATCGGCAAAGGATGAAATGACAGTTACGTGACCAATTTCAGTTTGCGTTTTTCATGAAATCGGCAAAGAATGAGCTAATAAGATGCATTTTTACAGCAAACCAGAACAAAGTTTATTTTATACGCCCTGCACATTTCATGAAAAACACAAAATATTCCGTTTTTCATGAAATGCTCAATTTCACCGATCACGCGTAACATATACGTATTAGTGGTGGACTGGATGTCAGTTTTTCAACATCTGCGGATGCGGATCTTTAATTTCAATATCCGCGGATGCGGATATTTAGTTAATCTATCAATATAATATGGAATTATGAATATATGACATAATTTTTCAAATTTCATGATATTACTATTATGGCAGGCAATGCATAAGAACTAAAATTAATATTAATGTTTTCATTATGATAAAAATAAGAACTTTTTCAAGAGTTTCAGCCACAGAAAATTCAATGAAACAAGTTTCATTCAATTTTCCGTGTTACCAGGTATTTATATTTTGAGGTTTATATATTTGTTTGTTCATTAATAATTAATACTTTACATGAAATGTGCATGACTGGGCCTTATAAGCTACTTTATAAGCTAATTTAATTGTAAATTGCATAATTTATTAGAGGTAATATCCGCAGTCAGAAGTGCGGATGCGGATGTTAAAAATGATGCGGATATTCGGTCCACCACTAATACGTATATATATATTAATGGTGGCCGGATATCCGCATTTGCATCATTTTTTTACATACGCATCCTCACTTCTGACTGCGGATGTTATGCGGATATTACCTCTAATAAATTATGCAATTTACAATTAAATTAGCTTAAAAAGTAGCTTATAAGGCCCAGTCATGCACATTTCATGAAAAGTATTAATTACACTGTACAACAAATTTTCGGTTCAGAAAAAACACGGGAATAACATTCGGTCATTCTTAATATTTCGAGTGTGCTGATTCCAAATCTGAAAATAATTTTTTTCTATCGCGTCACGTTTTTTTGTAATGACTGCTTAAACTCTTCATACCAAAAAATAAGAATATATTGATAAACAGATAGGCTTTATCATATGGAACAGTTTAATTATTGCTATACTTCAACATATATGCACAAAATTAACATAAAACTCTCGTATTATACTGTTTTCAACTCATTATTTGTATTTATGCTGGCGTTTGTGTGATGCTTCTGGTTGGTCACGCTTTAAATTCCAGCAGAAATCGGCCAGCATAGCAGGACTCCACTTCCCTTTGTATCGGCTCTCCATTGTGGCTATATCCAGGTGGAATCTCTCCCCGTGTTCGTCGCTACCAGCAGATGCGTTTTCCGGAAAGAATGAGAGATGTGAATGTAAAAAATGAATTTTTAATCACATCTTACATCCGAGACGTTGGTATGAGTTGAGAAGTTGATCCACAAGTGCAGCATAGTTGTCGTATTTAGTCTTTCCTAGTAGACCGCTGCACACGTTTTTGAATGCACGCCAGGCTGCCAACTCAACCTCATCCATCACCGCTTCAAAGTGTTCGTCTAGCATGAGTTGGCGAATTTGATCAGGGCCGACGAATATGCCTTCTTTAATCTTGGCATCACTTATTTTTGGGAATTTTTCCTTTAGAGATTTGAAGGCAGGCTTATCCTGTTTCAACGCCTTTGCAAATTGTTTCATCAGCCCTAGTTTTATGTGAAGTGGCGGCAAGATAACCTTTTCCTTTCGTACTAGTGGTTCGTGAATAACATTGTGAGATCCAGGTGAGGAATTGTCTCGCGGCGGCCATACTGAGCGTGTGTAGTGTTCAGACCTTGCTCGGCTATCCCACTTGCATAGGAAACACATGTATTTCGTATAGCCAGTTTGCAATCCATTGAGAATAGCCACAACCTTCAAATCTGCGCAGATAAGCCATTCATGTTCATTGTATTTTATACAGTTCAGAATAAAAGCAACATTGTCATACGTTTCTCTCAAGACAACTGAATGAGCGATCGGAACAGAAGGCATTGTGTTCCCATTGTGTAGCAGTACACCCTTAACACTGTACAGAGATGCATCAATGAACAATCTCCACTGATTCGGTTATAGCACAAACCCAGAGCATCGAACAGACCACGTATATCAATGCAATAAAGATTGTTCTTCATTGTGAAATATTCCTGCAAATCCAAGGAGCGCTTTCGGAATGTTGTAATTCGTACGTCTTCCGCCAGTAGATTCCATTCTTGTAGACGTGAGGCCAGCAGTTCACTTTGTTGCTTGGTAAGTATTAAATCACGGACCAAATCATTGAGTTCAGGCTGCGTGATGTGAGATGTTGTTCTTTCTTGGACTCGACTTGAGCTTCATAGCATTCGCCGTCTGATTCCGATTTGTTAGAGTCTGTGTTATCGGTCGACATTTCAGCTGGAGGACGAGGGATGGGTATATCTGTAGAATGTTCCACAGGGCGCATAGCAGAACGAAGATTTGGGTAGACTATAGCCTTTTTCCCTTTTCTGTTGCAACCTGTAATGTGAGACAATAGACATTGTTGACTACTTAAGATAGCATAATTGTGTAATACATTATGCAGAGCAGGATATGCTAAAATGTGCTAAAAACACAAAATTTGACGTATATTCAGAAAAATAAAAGATTCAAACCTGTGATGTTCGTTAAGCAGAAATAGCAATCATTTGAATGGTCCAGCGGCTCTCTCCATACCATTGGGACACCGAATCCCAGACCAGGACCGGTGCCTTTAAACCATGCAGATAACGAGCTTGTACATCTCACACAGCAGATATGAGGCGCCCAGTGCTTGTCCTGATCACCAACTTTGCATGCGAAGTATAATTCATAAAGTTTTTTCACATGAGAAGTCAACTTCCTTTTATACTGTTTTAACGTTAATGTCCCACAAATATAACAAAAACTGTCTGGCGAATTTTTGCACTCTCTAGGCATTGTAGCATAACATCAATAAAAACTTGTAAAATAAGAAAATGATAGATCAATTTGCAATTTCACACAATATAGACGTTGTCGGTGAAATATACATAATTTGATAGCTGTTATTCAATAATACTCACTTATAGCACCGATTTATGATAAAATATGGCTGACAATTTTGTTTTAAATGATTAATGAAAGAAATTTTTCATAAAATCAAAGTGGAAACACAGAGCCGAACACCACCACCACAGCATATGCATGACTGAACAAAATGTAAAAGATGAGTTCAGAGAACCAGTGGTTCTCAAAATGATACAATGAAATAGGGTCATTTTCATAAAATCGGTAGGTGATACAAATAAATGAGTGTTATTTTCGCAATCTACGCATATAATTAGCCATAAAAATGACGATCTCATTTCCGTTTTTTTTTCACTATTGTACAGTGTTATTAATGAACGAACAAATATATAAACCTGAAAATATAAATACCTGGTAACACAGAAAATTGAATGAAACTTGCTTCATTGAATTTTCTGTGGCTGAAACTCTTGAGAAAGTTATTATTTTTATCATAATGAAAACATTAATACTAATTTTAATTCTTATGCACTGCCTGCCATAATATCATAGTAATATGACGAAATTTGAAAAATTATGTCATATATTCATAATTCTATATTATATTGATGGATTAACTAAATATCCGCATCCGCGGATATTGAAATTAAAGATCCGCATCCGCAGATGTTGAAAAACTGACATCCGGTCCACCACTAAATATATATATATATATATATATATCGAAACCGGTAAAATTATTGAATGCCCGGTTAGGTCAACTGTACGCCCTTGACGATTGGTTAGGTTAAGTCGTGATATTTTCGTTAGTTTTAAAGAAAACATCACGACTTAACCTAACCGATCGTCAAGGGCGTACACTGCCGTACAGTTAACCTAACCGGGCATTCAATTTCACCGATCACGCGTAACATTTATATATCGAAACCTACGGTAAAATTATTGAATGCCCGGTTAGGTCAACTGTACGCACTTGACGATTGGTTAGGTTAAGTCGCGATATTTTCGTTAGTTTTAACGAAAATATCACGACTTAACCGAACCAATCGTCAAGGGCGTACAATTAACCTAACCGGGCATTCAGGTGTTCCTTCTCTTATTTCATTCTTTGCCGATTTCATGAAAAACGCAAACTGAAATTGGTCACGTAACTGTCATTTCATCCTTTGCCGATTTCATGAAAAATGCATTACTTTTGCTTATTTCATGAAATTGGCAAACGTCCTGCGCATTTCATGAAAAACGCAAAATATTGCGTTTTTCACGAAATGCGCAATTTCACCGATGGCGCGTAACATATATATATATATATTATATATGATAAGGTGTTTCACAACCGGTCTGCCATACTTTGGGTGGTTTATTTTGGAGGTGATATAGAGTAAAAAAGTTAATACAACATCGGTGCTATTTCCAACCGTTACGGAGTTACAGACGTTTTAAGGTGCACGGAAAAAAATAAACGAGAGTATTAATCTGATGTATTTATTGCTACATCTTATGAGACACCTTATAAATGTTCAAAATGTCCGCCTCAGTTTTCAATGCACAGCCTTGCTCGTTCCAAACAAGAGTCCACTACCCATTGAATCATTTCAGGGTGTTCTCGTATGTAAGCAGCGGCATCCCTAATCCGACGCAAGAGTTCCTCTCTCGTTTGTACTTGGTCTTGTAAACCATCTCTTTCATAAGGCCCGACAAAAAGAAATCTAACGGGGTTAGGTCCGGAGATCTCGGGGGGCCACGATTCACGTACCGCTGATTCAAGTAATCCATAATATGACGACAAAAATGGGGTGGCGCCCCATCGTGCTGAAAGAACATCCTGCGCCTTGTTTCTAAGGGCACGTCCTCCATTAAAAGCGGCAATTCGTTCATCAGAAAGTTCAGATAAATATCAGCAGTTAATCGTTGTTCCAAAACGAACGGTCCAATCAGCTGATTTCCAATTACACCGCACCAAAGAATCACCGAGAATCGATGTTGAAAGTTTCCTTCAACGATACCGTGGGTATTATCGGCGGACCACAAGTGGGAATTTCTTCTATTATTAATTCCATCCCGAATGAATTGTGCTTCATCACTAAACAGTATGCGATTAAGAATTTGGCGATACATAACCATCCACTGGAAAAATTGAACACGTTTATCGTAATCATCCAGTTGAAGAGCTCGCACACGTTGCAAATGATAGGGATACAAACCCTCATCATGTATGGTTCGCCATACACGCGATGCGGATTCACCAATTCGTCTAGAAATCCTTCGGACACTGGTAGTTGGGGTACGTTGTACTAGGTCCAGTATACGCTTCTCCACAGAAACGGGCCGTCATGCTACATATTCTTCGTTACGTGAAACAATTGTCCGTTTCCCTTAATCTCTGGTGTGTGTCACTAAACACTTGCCTGTCCGGAAAACGCCTTCGATATTCCTCAACTGTCGCTTTGCTGCTACCATCACAGAATCCATAAATGAAATGGATATCAGCGTACTCAGCGGGTGTGAACTGTTGATTAATTTTGATTGTTCACCTTAGCGCAAAACAGTGTCTCGTATCACAGATCAAAACCAACTGAAAGAAAAAATTGAGGATTAGTAGTAGTAACTTCGTTGACCAAAACTACCACCAGTGCTGCCATCTATTGAATTACACACAAATAGGGATTTGTTGTTTGCACATCTTAAAACGTTCGTAGCTCCGCAACGGTTGGAAACAGCACCTATGTTATATTAACTTTTTTACTCGATATCACCCCCAAAATCACCTCCCAAAGTATGGCAGACTGGTTGTGAAACACCCTATATATATATATTGGTTGTGAAACACCCTATATATATATATATATATATATATATATGGGAATGAACTCAGAATGGTACCCTGAGTTTTTTATGATACACACAGACCGTGCATGGAACAAGGACCTCTTCTAGGATAATTAAATCCACTATAGTCCGAATAAGTAATGGCAAATGACAAATACCATAGCTTTTTTTTTTTTCATGATGCTAGCCCGACGTGGGCAACGAGTCACTCGCAAAGAGGTCCCATAAATATAGCTTCCCTCACCAGCTATCTGCAAAGCAGACAGGATCCAGCTTTAGGACATGGATCTAGGGGAAAGCAGCCTAGCCCTCCTACATTTAGAACCTCAATATAAGCAAAAGACTCGCTGCCTTCACGTCAGATTGAATACAACAAAGAAAAAGGGGTAACTATTATATTTTTAGCCAAAAACCAAAACTTAAACCTCAACTGGCAGAATTGAGCGTCCACTTTTCAAGGCACATAACATGTCCGTTTCAAGATGGGAATGAACTCAGAATGGTACCATGAGTTTTTTATGATATACACAGACCGTGCATGGAACAAGGAACTCTTCTAGGATAATTAAATCCACTATAGTCCGAATAAGTAATGGTAAATGACAAATACCATATATTTTTTTTTTTTTTTTGCTTTGCAGATAGCTGGTGAGGGAAGCTATATTTATGGGACCTCTTTGCGAGTGACTCGTTGCCCACGTCGGGCTAGCATCATGAAAAAAAACAAAAAAAAACTATGGTATTTGTCATTTACCATTACTTATTCGGACTATAGTGGATTTAATTATCCTAGAAGAGTTCCTTGTTCCATGCACGGTCTGTGTGTATCATAAAAAACTCATGGTACCATTCTGAGTTCATTCCCATCTTGAAACGGACATGTTATGTGCCTTGAAAAGTGGACGCTCAATTCTGCCAGTTGAGGTTTAAGTTTTGGTTTTTGGCTAAAAATATAATAGTTACCCCTTTTTCTTTGTTGTATTCAATCTGACGTGAAGGCAGCGAGTCTTTTGCTTATATTGAGGTTCTAAATGTAGGAGGGCTAGGCTGCTTTCCCTAGATCCATGTCCCAAAGCTGGATCCTGTCTGCTTTGCAGATAGCTGGTGAGGGAAGCTATATTTATGGGACCTCTTTGCGAGTGACTCGTTGCCCACGTCGGGCTAGTATCATGAAAAAAAAAAAAACTATGGTATTTGTCATTTACCATTACTTATTCGGACTATAGTGGATTTAATTATCCTAGAAGAGTTCCTTGTTCCATGCACGGTCTGTGTGTATCATATATATATATATATATATATCGCCGAGATATGTACCACCCTAGGTACGAATCGGCGGTTAAGTAACTAATATATATATATATATATATATATATATATATATATATATACATTTTATATATAATAAAAATATCATGACCCTTTTTAAATTATAATGAAGGCACACGTTTTTATCCTAACGCCTTCAGTAACTAATGATGTTTACATATACTTCAGATAAATTTTTTGGTGCCTCTTAATAGTTTTTTGCTTGTAAAGAAAGGAACATGTAGTCATTTTTATCATCCATAATCATAGATGCAGTCTTTGATATTAAAAGATTCGAATGCATTAGCCTCCGTTACTTAATGAACATCACGGACGAAACTGCCGCGAATAGCTGCCAAACCAGATGACTTTTAATTTTCATTTTAAGCTCATAGCTATACGCAAACGCTCTTCTTCAGCCTGGTTTAATTTAACTTGGATGATGAGGTAATTAATGTAATTAACTCATCATCAAACACCCTTTCTTAGCTTCAAAAAATTTAAATTTATACGAGTAACAATAATGAATGGCCGAATTACATTGTTGTTTCGCAGTCAACGACCTTCTTTTGGTAAAAAAAAGGATGGAAAATAATTATATTTTGAAGGCTCAATTAAAAGGAAGAAATAAAGGTAGCTTTAACTTTGAAACATATTCATTTCGCTTAATGACCCCTTTCGCAATTGGTTCCAATCTGTCTTGGCGAAAGAGCATCAATACCCGGCTTCACTCAACCTTCCTCGATCGAGTTCTGAGGCTCCGTATGAGATTCTATCTCGCTTGAAACGCATCTTAGAGAAGAAGAAGAAGAAGAAAAAGAAAAAGAAAAAGAATGGGCAAATTACATCACATCTGGAGTCACGATACTGCGATTAAATATATTTACTTTCTATCAGAAGTTTACTCGATTACAAAGAAGTTACTAATTCTGCTATCAAATGGTCCTTAAAATATTACAATGCACGAATGTCACGTCTGTAATTGCGTAAAAAAAATTCATTCTCTATCAGTGCATGATAATTGGTGAGATAAAAAAAGAGATTTATGTATAGATCGTTTCATACGTAATATATTCTTGTCGGATGGCAGAAATTTACGAGGTAAGAAAGCATCCGTTTCCCATTTAATTCACATCGAGTTACTACCTCACTCTGAAGCATAAATATTTGTTGTGCGAGAAAACTATTAGGTCAGATGCAGAAACTGAAAAACTTTTCAAATGAACTTAATAATGGGAGAGAGAAGGGGTCCTTCACGGAAAGATCCCCCCCCCCACTTAAATTTTGATCTCACTGCCCCAAAATAACTTTTTGTGGAAAACATTAGGTACTTAAAGATGATTTACTCGGGCATTTGAAACGATTACAACACTAATTTTGAATACGAATTCAGAGATATGTCGAGCATCAGGAATGATTGAGTCGTGATTGCGGAACGAAATGCGTGTTTTTGTTAATTGGAAACTTACAGTTATTGTAACAAATCTGAGCTTCCATATTTTATAATTTGCAAAGAATATTCAAAGCAACGTATTTTACTTGGCATTCGTTTATAACTTTATAAATATTTGAACAACAGACTGAAATTTACCGCCTCTATATAAAGTTAACTCGAAATGTAAATGTCACAAAAGAAAACTTACCTATCGCATTTAGGATTTTTACACCCTTGGTTTTCCCCTTTTAGATTCTCCGTCATTTTATTTGTCGTGCTCGTGTCCCATTGCCCTCCTTGATGGACGCTGAGGGTGTTGATTTTGGTCTTTTTGGAGTAGAGGTGGCGGTACTGCTTGTACTGGTCTCCGTGTACCCAACAAGCGCGCCACCACTGCTTGCACATTAAGATATTAGAGGCTTCGGGCTTCGCGGAAGGCTTCATTACCTGCGACGATAAGAGGTACGAAGTCTTCTGGGATTCCGGTCTTATAGTGGAACCAACCAATGACGTCATCATTATGAATCAACAGCGCAGTAATTACGGGCACAATCGCAAGGACGTGTTGCGAGACGAATTACAGAAAAGGATGAGGGTCAACGAGATTAATAATGTATTCTTCCATGTTACATCACACACACTTACCTCGAGGTGTTTAATTTAAGGTGCATTTAAAAGGTGGTTTCGTTTGAATTTAATTTTTATAAAATTTATTTAAATTTGGGGTGTGCTTATCACAAACAATTGTATGGTCTGATTAGTTAGTTATGAATTGGAATATAGTCCTGTTGCAATTACAAAGATTAAGTATAAATTAGACTGAAATTAATGCTAAGTGCTTTACAAGGCCGTGCGTAGTGACTATTTTACAGCTATAATTCACTACCAAAAATACCAGCAAAATGCCTTGTATAGTTAAGAAAGATCAAATGAAAAAATTGGGATGACGAAACTTTAAAATGAAACTAATTTTTATTTCGAAAGAGGAAATGTTTCAACTATTTTTAATGCGGGAAATGGTAAAGAAAAGTTTTAAACAAGAGGGGGAGACACCACAATTCCTGTTGTATCACAATTTTACTATTGGGTTGTTTTCGGTATATTTTTTAAACATACTTTCGTCTGATTTTATTTACTTACAAAATGAATTCTGACCTTTAAAAGTCACATACAATTACGTAAAAGGAAGATACAAAGCAAAAATAAATAGGAAAATTGGTTTAAATGGAAATACGAACATTCGTTGCAGAATATAAAAAAAGCAATTTAAGATGTTAAAATTTGTAAACGAACTTATCTGAAGGCGTTTCTAAAAGAATTAAGTTTACATTTCTCATTAATAAGAACTATTAAGGAAAAACAATGAAAATAATCGAAAATTGCAGTTGCCAACGTAACAGTTTGTTATCTGCGACAAGCTCAGGCGAAGTGTCAAGAAGAAGGTTAAAATTAAATTAAATTTTTAAAGTGAACCAATAAGAGCTTTTCATAAGGCGTGATTTTTTATTTATTTTGAGATTAAACGTTTAACTTAAATAATTATTATACTTTATAAGGGATAAGAACTTAAATAAACTTTCGCAGCGCGTCTTATTGTTTAAATGACGCGAAAAACAATTCCTAATTTTATCGTAGAACACAAAATTTTAATTGAAATAAACGAAAGTCTCATTCTCTTTGACAGAGAAAAAGAAAGAATAAAAGTAAGAATTTGTTTAGAATGAGTATTAACTTGTTCCGTCAAAGAATGAGAGTGATATTTCTCTGTCGACAAATTTTGCTTTTCCCAAGATAGTCCCTAGAAATAGACGCGAAAACAGCTTCATTGAAACTGTGTTTACCTCGGCTGTCAAAAACCGAAAGAAGGAAACAAATGAAGTCTCGTGACAAAGGAACTATTTAACCTCAAGGAAAAGTGTTCGCCGAGTCTTCTATTGACTTATCAGTGCGTCAAGGCTTTGGCAGAACATCTCCTGACCGGGTTCAAAGGAATTAAGGGAATTTATTAGTTTTCCAAACAAAACAACTTCATGATGAGAAAATAAAATAAGGAATTTTTCTTTAAATATTATTTCATAAGTTATTTTATAGAGAAGAGATACATTTTTAACTAAAATTTCTTTTCTTAATTATATCCAATATTTAACTTCTAAAAAGCATTTTTCTGCATTTGGTTCATTATTAACTAATAAAGGTCTATGTTGGATAATATATATATATATATATATATATATAATATATATATATATATATATATATATATAATTTCCTTATTTTTTGAAAGTAATCTTTTTTAATTTAATTTCTTTGAAGTTTTCCTTCCTGACTAAAATGTTTCGTAGTAAAAATGTTCACAGACATTAACTATTACAGATATTAACATCACATTTTATGACTTTTAACATTATTTCCCGTTGTGAATTAAATCACTGCAAATTATAATGGATCTTTCTAACAAGATTTCAATTGACTTCACAACAAATCACAGACACTTTTTTCTTTATTTTTCAAATTCACAATTCATTCATTGAAAGCTAATTTAACTTTGCCTCTATAATTAGGAACTTATATTATTCATAATATTTTTGAACAACTTTTTTACAACACTTTCTGGTGATTTCAGCTAGCTTTGTGCCCACTTGAAAATTAATCTAGATTGATACACGCGTATGTTAGAGGTTGCCTGGAAGGCTTTTTTCATTTGGCGTAAGGCTACAATTGACATTGAATTTTTTAACTTTATGGACCACCAACGTCAGCTAACTAAACACACTGCTACGAGCACACTCGAGCACACCCTCCACGTCACCTGTCCAACGGAATACTGATTACATTTGGTTACCTGGTCTGCGTCTACCTGGCCGCGTATAAGCTCCCAGGTGAGTCCGGCGGAACCAACCATCTCAGACACGCTTTGCCAAAGCCTTCGCGAAGAAAGCCGAAATAGCTCCAACCAAAGAAAATAAATTTTCGCTAAGCTTCAACCAAATGAAGCTCGTAAATGAATTCATATCGACGAAAAGTTTTGCCAATTGAACGAATAAAATTTAATCGTCCGAATAAAACATTTGTGAAATTGAAAATTGAAATTTTATCACTTTCATAATTTGAAATTTCGAGGTTGATGATAAATGCTGAATTAGAATTTATTTCCCATTATGTGTTGCAAATTTCACAGCTTCCAATTTTGATAAATTCATTGAAGAGTAACGTAACGTAGAGAAATTTATATCAATGAATTTCTTAATATACGAGGGCCACTCAATATATTTTGCCCCACCTTTTTTTTTTCTTTCCAAGTTTCCTTGTAAGTTCCACAAATTTTGTAGTTACATACCTTTTTTACAAGTTCTTATTTTTCCACATAGTCTCCATCCTTTTCTACGGCTTTCTTCCACCTCGAAACAAGGGCCTTTATTCCTTGCTGGTGAAAGTCCGCTGGGTTCCGCTGGAGCCACCTCCTAACCTCCTCAACAACCTCATCGTCACTTTGAAACGTTCTTCCACGAATAGCATCCTTCATTGGCCCAAACAAATGGAAGTCTGAAGCTGCCATATCCAGGCTGTATAGAGGGTGGGGTAACACAGTCAAGCGCACTTTTTTGATGGCCCCTCTTGTTTGCAAACTGTTGTGTGGTCTTGCGTTATCGTGCAAAAGAAGGACGTCTTCCAGTTTTCTCTCCGGTCGAACTCGCTTTACACGTCTCTGGAGTCTCTGTAGGATAGCAATATATGCCTCTGAGCTGATTGTTTGTCCTTTCTTCATGATGTCCACCAGAATCACCCCTTCCATGTCCCAGAAGATGGTGGCCATAACCTTTCCTGCAGAGGGATCCATTTTGAACTTTTTCTTGCGTGGGGAGTCTGCGTGATGCCACCCCCATGGATTGGCGTTTTGTTTCAGGTTCAAAGTGGTGTACCCAAGTCTCATCCCCAGTCACAATTCGTGAAAGGAAGTCATCCCTTTCTGTCCCGTATCGAACCAATGACTCAGAAGCAATTTCTTTTCCTTGGGCTTTGTGATCTTCAGTCAGTTCGCGAGGAACAAACCGTAAACACACTTTTGAGTATCCCAGTTGCTGAATTATCGTATTGACACTTCCTTCACTAATTCCTAGCTCCAGTGATAGCTCCTTGTATGTGACGCGCCGATTTGATGAATGATGCTTTTAGCACGTTGCACAGTGTGAGATGTCAGAGCCGATGCCGGGCGACCGCTGCGTGGCTCATCATCGAGGCTGGCTCTCCCTCTCTCCGAAGACCTTACACGTTTAGACCAGCGTCCAACTGTGCTTCGATCAACAACAGCATCTCCGTAAACGTTTTGTAGACATTTGTGAATATTTCCAACTGTTTCTTTCTCTGCGGTTAAGAACTCGATAACAGCTCCCTGTTTACGACGCACATCACTGTCAGACGCCATTTTCGAAACTGCGTTAACCATCGGTTTTATACAAGGGCGTTTAAAAGCAGTTTTATACAAGGAGGGGAGGTTCAAACTGGAAAAATCCGGTTATGTGAAGCGCAGAAAGTTCAAACCTACGACCTAAAAGACATTTCAGCCCCATGGCCTATTATTTAACTAAGAGAAAAGGGTGGGGCAAAATATATTGAGTGCCCCTAGTACGTAGATTGAATCAGGAAAGCCGCTACTAATAAGAAACTAAGTTTAATAAACTTATACGATACGCAATTTCTATTCGAATACTTTCACTTAATATTTAATTGCTTTTACAAAATAAGACTTCTCCCATTCGTGGGTAAGAACGAAATTGATATCTCGGAGCGGCTTCCCGTGAATATATTGTATGCGTAAACTTTTTTGCTACTTTTGTGTATTTTTAAAAGCCTTTCTATTTCCTTTCAAAATTACACTCTCATGTTTTATAGGAAGTACGTTTACGAGCTTTTTTGTCTTTGTAACATTCAATTTCCTTTCTATATAATTTTCTCTAATCCGCCATTGTTTTTAAATCGTTAATTACGGATTATATATATATATATATATATATATATATATATAAATTTATATTAGTTATTTTCCACTTTCTCTTTCGCTTCTCTCGACTTCATTCTGTCAATTTCTTACTGCGATTTACCAAAATATTTCTTTTGGGATGTAAAATCGCGGTACACGAACAGTGAATGGACCTTATTTGTTGTTTATTACAAAAAACATAAAAATGATACTAAAGGTTAATTAAATATTAAAAACAATAGTTCAAATGGAATTACACACACACACACACACACACACACACACACACACACACACACATGCAGTAGGTACTGATATTTTTTATTAAAAATTGTTAGACGATATATATATATATATTATATATATATATATATATATATACAAACGCAGAATGGTCCCCTGAGAAACTTATATGTTAAACACAGACCGTGCATGGAACAAGGAACTCTTCTGGGAAATTACATCCACTATAGTTCGAATAAGTAATGATAAATGACAAATACTATAGTTTTTTTCTTTTTCATGATGGAAAGCCCAACGTGGGCACCGGGTTACTCGCAAAGAGTCCCCAAAATATAGCTTCTCTCATCAGCTCTCTGCAAAGCAGATAGGATCCAGCTTTGGGATAGGATCTAGGGTTTACAGCTTATACCTAGCCTACTACATTCAGAACCTCAATTTACGCAAGAAACTCGTTGCATTCACGTCGGATTGAATACATCAAAGAAAAAGGGGTAACTATTGTATTTTTAGGTTGAGGTTTAAGTTTTGTTTTTTGGCTAAAAATACAATAGTTACCCCCTTTTTTCTTTGATGTATTCAATCCGACGTGAATGCAACGAGTTTCTTGCGTAAATTGAGGTTCTGAATGTAGTAGGCTAGGTATCAGCTGTAAACCCTAGATCCTGTCCCAAAGCTGGATCCTATCTGCTTTGCAGATAGCTGGTGAGGGAAGCTATATTTTGGGGCCTCTTTGCGAGTAACCCGGTGCCCACGTTGGGCTTTCCATCATGAAAAAGAAAAAAAACTATAGTATTTGTCATTTATCATTACTTATTCGAACTATAGTGGATGTAATTTCCCAGAAGGGTTCCTTGTTCCATGCCGTTTTGTGTCTAACATATATACATATATACACACACACCATCTAACAATTTTTAATAAAAAAATATCAGTACTGTGTATCAGTATCCTTATTTTAACAAATTCTACAGCGTTTAATTTTTTTCCCTACACAATATATACTCGTAATATCCTAAAAATCTTTCGCGTATAAGTATCTTTGGAGCTGCACTTTTAAGCCAAACTTATTGAAAATGTGCGCCCACATTATACCATGAAACTTTCTTTGAAACGTAAACAATACACATACTATATATATATATATATATATATATATATATAATATATATATAATATATCGAAGCTTTTAAAAGTTTTTTGAAAATAATATTATTTCCCAAAAACCCTCCTACAACAAACTGAGAAGAAGGTCTTCTTGCTAAACATCCTTCGCTTCGCGCGCAAAAAGACAAAAAAAGAAAAGAAAAATCATACTTTTTCCGCTCCTCTAATTATATTCCTACGCGTATATAAGAATAACTTCAAACTGCCTCTTCCGCCCCATTGCTAATAGCCATTTTGAGCGTTATGATACCCTTTATTAAGAACTATTATCGCGTGTTTCGTTATTCCTTCAGGAAAGCCTCAATTATCCTTTTTTTGCGTGTGTGAGGTTTTGCCAGAGGGTAACGGGTGATACCCATTCTGAAGCTACGAAAAGCAATCCACCACCGCCATCACCACCAGGATTTAAAATACTTCTCCATACGAAGCTCGGCGATTTCCTAATTCCGAGATTCATTATCACTTGAAGAGGAGAAAATACGACGAAGAAAGTTCGTAATTCCCGTTTCAAGAAAAAAAAAAAACTCCCGTTTCCTCCTCAGATAATCAGATAATAAAATTAAAACACCAAAATTCATAACAAAAAAATCGCTCTGAAATTGAAAATGAAATTTTTTCTACTGAAAACGCACAATTTTCTTGCACGGAATTGCAGAAAAATTAAAAAAAAATGTTTTAAAAGCATTGTTTAATCAATTTAACAACATTGATTAATGACAAACAAAAGCAATTATACAGGTAATTTAGAACCATATAAAGCAATTATTATTATAGTATATGTGGGATATATATAATATATAATATATATATATATATATATATCCCCGCAAGGGGGTTCTAAGCTCGTGCTCTTGAGTGCTCTTTGTGCTCGTTTGTACGTGCTTGTTCCTGGAGGTTTCACGTGCGCCCTCCCGGCCCTAGCACCCAAGGATGATGGGGCTCGACCCTGCAGTCCTTGTCATCCTTGGTCTTTTTCCACTTCGACTGTCCCCTCCACCCTTTCTTTTTCCTCTGTCTTTCCTCTCACTTTTTCTTTGTTTTTCCGCTGAGATATGCCCTTTAAATAGAG
Organism: Bathynomus jamesi; assembly: GCA_023014485.1. NCBI lineage: Eukaryota > Metazoa > Arthropoda > Malacostraca > Isopoda > Cirolanidae > Bathynomus > Bathynomus jamesi. The sequence goes on from JAJOZX010000162.1 coordinate 992,990, forward strand.
GCGAATCGGTTCTTCCCAAACTAAAAAAAAAAAAAAATATATATATATATATATATATATATATACACACACAGAGCATATATATATATATATATATATATATATATATCAGTTACATGTTGTTCAAGAAACTGATCGGTCAACATGTATGCTAACGCCACTGGCATCTTTCAGCAGCATATTCAAGGTCTAGTGAAGGCCACACCCAAGACAAAGTCAGTTTCTCGACCAACCGACATCTATAATACTTCATTCAAAAAGAGAGACACTGTATTATTACACGGTATTCTTGTAGTAAATTACTTGTCAAATATAAAGACAAATATCCTTTAGATAAAACTTAAAAATCCCACAAAAAGTAGACCAAATTCGAACGCATAAATTCTGAGTAATGAGGCGTGCTTTTCATGAAGAATATATATATATATATATATATATATATATATATATATATATATATATATATATATATATATATATATATATATATATATATATATCTTTTCTGTTACTTACACACTATGCACGGAACAAGGAACTCTTCTGGGACAATTAAATCCACCGTAGTTCGAATAAGTAATGGTAAATGACAAATACTATAATTTTTCTTTTTCACGATGTTAGCCCGACATGGGCAACGGGTCATTCGCAAAGAGTCCCCAAAATATAGCTTCCCTCACCAGCTATCTAACATATATATATATATATATATATATATATATATATATATATATATATATATATATATATATACACAAAAACTTTGCAGTACAGGATGCAGTTCTCGTTACATATCTTGTCGAAAATGACAAGGAATTTTAGGACTAACTTGTGCTTGACTTTTGATTATGATATTGTTAAAATTTGTTTAAGATAATAATAATAATAATAATAATAGTAATAATAATAATAATAATCCCTAATGAATGAATTTCAGAGCGTATAACAATTCCTCTCCCCACCCACCCCACCCCCTTACCCCACTTCGAAAGACTGAATTTCAGATTAAGCAGACGAACGAACAGACAGAAAGACACCTTCGACAATGTGCCCTGGGCAGCACCTCTTAACCTTTGAGAATTTATGGTTTTCATATATGATAGTTTTTAGAGCGCGCGTCATGAAATCGGAGAGAATAAGCTAATTAATTACGGGGGTTCAATTTCGTCTCTCATTCATTTCCTCAAACCTTAAAACCTTAATGCGCAAAAATTGGCGAGGAAAGCCACGCATGTCCTCGTAGAGGAACGATACAGTCGCTACATTAACGTTTAAGGAAGTTTAAAAATTAATTTGTATTACGTTAATATTCGCGATTAAATGTGTAGTGAATACTCTTATTTTAGTTTCAAGATAAATGTTAATTTTACCGTCTTGAATTTCGGAATAGCTATAAATTCATTTTAAATTAGTTACCCCTCATAATTCAATTGTGAACCACATTAATACTAATTTTATGTATATTGTATTATTTTATTGTATGTAAACATAATTAATTATATATCACAATTGTCAGTTAATTATTTATATTCAAATATTTATTTTAATCTAATACCATGTCCATTTTACAAATAAATAATAGAAATCCAAGGGTTATATTTTCCACCTTTGGTACTGTCGCAGTTTCGCCTAACGGACTCAATACGGCTAGTGAGATAATCACTGGTTGGCACTTAACTAGCGGCAGTGCTTATGGCTACATCATCCAGGTTAACCTATACCGGATAGATGCGCTACGGTCCCAAGCCGTAGCTTGCCTAGGCCGACGACGACGACGTAAACCAACAAATGTTTTAATTAATTTCTGAAAGTTTACTCGTTAAATTCTAATCTTTAAAATGTTTCTATTGAAACAAACAAAAAAGGTACGAATATCGAATTAACGCTAAATTTAATTTTATTTTTTATTTTAAATAATGATGGTGAAGTGTACTTTTCTTGTTCTCAATTTAAAGATTAAAGATTGGCTTTGAAATTCATCGGTTTACGTATTTTAAGAATAAAAACGGACAATTATGATTTGATAATATTATACTAAAATGTAAATCTTACGCCTCGGATTTCATTTCCTTAACTGTTACGCGAAAATAGGTTGTATTTGTAAATATTATATTATTAAACATTAATTCTTACGCGTATACAGACAGCCTTTGCCCAGTCTCACTTTTTATGAAACGACCCTGATTCGAAAATAAATTACGTATCTGTCGAAACCATGTTCCATATTTGTCGATGCTGATGTCGAACTACAAAATAACATTCTACCTAATAATAAAGAAGAGAGAAAAAATAATTTTTAATATACACGCGTACTTCCTTTTAATAATTATTGTTTTTATTTATTATATAATATACTGCGATTATATTTCCCGTTTTTGAAGAAAGGAAATCCGTAAAAATTATCTTAAAGTAGATTATTTATTTAAGAAGATTATTTACAGTGTATAATCATGTCTTTAAATTACTGTATTATCTTTCATGTCTCTTTCCTTTTGAATATTAATAACGCCGTAATTTACCTATTATATCCTAAGTATGGAATGTGGATGCCATTCATGTTTTTAATCGTTATTTTGAAACGTTCATTCTTATTATTTACTTGAGTATAAGTGAAACGTTTAAATGTGTTATTTTTCTACATTATTTCCAACTACAATAACGCAAGAAGGAAAGCTATGATTAAAATTCCTTTCAAAATCCATCAGTTATTTGCAGCTTGACACGAAGACCTTTTCCATTTATTTCCTTGTGAACAAAATTTAATTTGCATAAATTGCTCGTCTTTCCGAGAGGAAAGAAATAATAAGCCGGGTATAGCCTCAAAGGCCGAGAGGGCTTCGATCTCCTTCGTCGGTGGATCGACCAAAGGGCGCGACACGAGAGTCTCTGAAGAAGCGAAACAAAAGAGCGTCGTCAATAAGGAGGCAGAAATTCCGGCTAATCCGATTGCGTTTCGCCCGAAACGAGCAACCACCCTCAATGGCGATGACCCCATAGACATGCGCGGTGTACGCATGGGAACGTCGTAACCGATCCCTAGAAAGCTTTCTCAGGGCAAAAGGTGTAACGTACACCTTTCCTCTGGTAAAGCACAAAATGGTTCACGGGTCACACACGCCTACCGACAACTCAACGAGGAAGCTGAAATTTATATAACGTCTGTCTGCTTTTCAATTTTAGTCTTTTCGCCCTCTTCTTCCGCATCACGCAAATGCAAGAAATCAAGATAGCCACAATCTGCGGCATATTTCACAGCGACTCCATATGAAGTACGTAATGACGGGATTAAAATTTGTTTACATCCGGTTTAAGCTCATATTTTGTGTCTCGAGATACCAATTTAATTATGGAATTCCGAATAATAGTGACGTACGACTCAATTCACTTCGAGTTGGTCTGGAGGATGGCAAATCGAAGTCAAATTCGAGTAAAACAAACAAATTTAAAAGAGCAGAAAGTGATGTAATTTAAAATGCATTTTTATGGAGTCTAAAACTTAAAATACATTGAATGTGTTTGTACTAGCATTTTATTTTAACTGTCTTACAGTGGAATGCGAAATTATATATATATATATATATATATATATATATATATATATATATATATATATATATATATAAAATTTTACATATATTGTTAATTAAAGTATAGAGGAGTTGAGTTTCATTTTTGTATAAAAGAACTTCCCACATGTTAAACTTTCGCAATGGAACCACCATTAGCATTTGATTAAAATTTCCTTCCCAATAAATTAACAATAACTCCGTCTCAAAATTATAAAGTTTAAAATATCGAAATTAGTATCTGAGCCCCCTTTTTTTTTCCGTCTATAAAGAAGTGTCTTTATAAATACGTTCCAATTGCGACGGATACGCCCTCTACCTCTCATGGATCGTGTCTTTGTACTCATAACGAACTCTCGCGAGCGGAGAGAGGCGAACTTTGCAACGGAAAAACTGTTGTCTCATTCAACGCAATTACGATCAGAAAATTATAGAGAAAAAAATCTTCGTAATCGTTGCGAGGATCATTTCAATGAAGTTCCCTTTCTCTACTCATATACATTTTAAGCAACTAAACCGAATTAATCAAGTTTAATTTCACTTTTCTAACAAACTAAAGTTTTACTCTACGCTAAAAAAAAAAGTATATTTATATTACCCAATCGAATGGAAGCCTATGATCAGAATGAATTAAAAAAAAGTCATAAAATGAATCCCGCATACTGATGGCATTGAAAATAATATCTTCAAGGCATATTGGGTGAAATTTATAAGGAAAGTGGAGTCCAGTCGATAATAATAATAATAATAATAATAATAATAATAATATTATTATTATTATTAATTTTTCAAATGAGGCTATTGCGTCTACACCAACTCTTGCATTCTTGATTGGTTTCTAATTCACGAAATAAAAACGCGAATGTAAAGAAAAATGTTCTTAAAAGTTTTTATTCTTTAAAATAATATCTTCACGAAGAAAGCGTTTATAAATTGAAGTATCTATTAAGTTTATATACTTGTATATTTATTATGATAAAAAAATACCATTGTCTGTTCATTTTTGCGAGTATAATTTATATGCTATGTTGACTTTTGAGTAATTTGAAGGAAACAGAACAGTATCTACTTTTTAAGATAGCTTATCTTAAAATAAAACTTTTACGATGACTACAGTGTATAAACGCAGTTTACACCTTCAACATTATATAACACGAATGCAGTAAAAAGTGTCTTTAATCGTATGATCCGGTGCTAGTTGGAGGTCCGGTGCTAGTGTCTCCGAGCAACTGATACAATGAGCAAACCAAACCAACCAACAATTTTCAGCTGTTGTAATAACAGCTAAAAAACCGATCCTCATTAAACTGGTCATCCATCCGACTGTCTTTAAGATGGGAATATCTTCTATTATACATTTCAAACACGAATGGACAAAACTTTCTAATCCCAAAATGATTCCTTATAAACATATTAATAATAAGAAGAAGCACTAATTTGTCTTCGAGAGCAGCGAGTAGGATTTTATTTGCGCTTCCATTCACTACACTCTGAAAAATGTCCTTTGAAAATAATCTGAAATTTTTCATTGCACATGATTTAAAAGGAAAGTGTCCTTTGGCCCAACTGCGAATGAATTCAATCGATTTAATCTTAGTAATGGGCAGTTCATACTTTACTTATTGCGTTAACAAAAAATGTTTCTGCTGTTAAAAATGTTTTTTGGCGCTGTATCACTTCAATCGACCCCACTTCCAGGTTATCAGAACTAGGAGAAACGAATGATTTACGAGGAGACCCAACCTCCGAAAAAATGTTTATATGTAACCACTGAATAGATCATCTTTCGAATGACGTACATGAAAATTCTTCTCCTTTGAAATAGCTGATAATATTTTAGAGCGTCCTTCGACAGTATTGTAAAATTTACGTGACAACGAAAGAAAAACTATGAGTACAATAATAATCCTTTATTATACACCATACATACGATGAAAAGACATTTTTTAGAGTGTGCTCGTCACAAACTGTACTTTTTAATGGCTGCTATGATACGAAAACCACATAATAAAAAACCCTAAAAATTAACGAAATATTCCGTAAAATAAAATATCAAAATGAAATATAGAAATAAGGAGTATAAATGAACGAAACCATATAAGCACCATAAATTAAAATCACTTTATATACATACAGTATGTCAAATCAGTTGTCATTCTAGTACATCTCGATATACCTTGACTGCATACAATTTCTAAGTTCCCAAAACGACTTTGATTTATGAATGAGAAATTCAATTAACAAAACGATTTCAAAAGATTAAAAAAAAAACTGTTGTTTAAAATTCAATTAAAAATTGCTCGAGATTAAAAATAAAATAAAATACAATTAAAAACACTCCAACATCATGGCGAAATATTTAAGTTTTTTAGGGCATATAAATTTAAACAGAATGAAGGCATTAAACCAATAATTAGAATCGAATTCTTTCAATTATCACCGCTATTTAACCTTAAGAAGTAAGCAAATAATCAAAAATTCAGATAGTTAATGTTTAAATAAGTGATTTGTTAAGAAATTAACGGAGCAAGTGTAGTTTACGTCCCCCTATGGTGCCTAGTGTAGTTTACGTTCCCCTACATTATCCTAGTGTAGTTTGCGTTCCCCAACTTTGTCCGCGTATACCTTATCAAATAAAACGTTAAAACTAACGAAAATATTACGAATTAACCTATCCAACCGTCAATTTATATATATATTTATATATATATATATATATATATATATATATATATATATATATATATATATATATACTGTGTGTATATATACTGTATATATAAATTGACTACTGGTTAGGTTGTCATAATATTTTCGTTAGTTTTTATGTTATATTTGATGGATTCATTTAAAAAATGTCTCCTAAAGATCCTAGTGTAGTTTACGTTCTCCAACTTTGACCTAGCGTAGTTTGTGTCCCCTTTAGCGTTACGCTACGGGGACGTAAACTACACTTGCTCCAAATTAACTTTTAACTCCGTGCGTTCAAAAGTTAATTATTTTAACAGAACTGCGAAAATTGGTTTGTATTTCATTTTTATCTTTGAAAAATCGCTAATCACTTAAAATATTTAGTAAAATTTTAAGGGAAATTTTATATTTCAATTAAATAAGTTACTCTTGTTATAAGAATTACGATTACCATAATTTTACTTCAGGGTTTGAAAATTGAACGTGTCTTAAGAAATGATCCAAAGTTTATAGTTTTTAAACCAATTTATTATTTTGTTTCCTAAAAATTGAAAGAAACTAAATCACAAAATAAGAATGAAAATTTATATTTTAATTTATTTACTATTTTTCACTTTTAACGCACGATGCTAAATTTAACCGAGTAAATTTTCTCCATAAATTCAGTGACTACACTCTTTCATGACGTTAAATTAGCATAAATAAATTAACGTAACAGTATAACTACGAACGGATGCTAACAGATGCCAAAAGTTTCAATCTATAACATTAACAACGACGGACCAAAATTATATTAACATTTTTTGTGATTTTACTCTTTCATTTAAGTAAAATTGAATAGCGAGAATGACCGAGTCCATTAATCGTAATTATGCAACAAATTTCGTGCACAACCAATAAATTAATAGAACACAAATCTAACACTAAGTAATCTAAGGTTACTTTTTCTTCCACGATAGGTATATGTTAATGCATATGTAGTGCATACATTAGTCGAGCCTACATGTGCCCAGAAATGGCACAGTATTTTATGACAAATGCTGCCGAATAGTTAAAAACATACATATATTAAAGATATATATAAATTATATATATAATATATGTTATAATAATGTTATAATGTTTCAGACCAACAAAGACCCTAGGATCCACTCATGGCTGGTCTACCTAACTGTGTTCGTAATCGTGTATTGTGTATGTCCTCCGTGGTGGCGGAGGGGACCTACAATTTTACGTGGGTTCCGAACCACAAGAACATAAGAAACTTATTTAAAAACTGCCGGTAAATTGGCAACGACCAATTTTTACGAAACTAAATAATTATCAATTTAAAAATAATTAATTATCGGTTTAAAACTAAAGATAGAATCTCTCGGTCCAGAGGAGCAAGTCATAATAGACTACTATCCACAAATATGTTACATTCTATATCTATTTATAACGGACATGCAAATATATCAGATCCAAAGAATCCAGTCAATTTCATTACGGTATCCATCAAGTCACGGTCCATATCGATTGCGGACCAAGTCAAAATTTACAACCATATACATTATCAATTTAAAAATAATTAATTATCGATTTAAAACTAAAGATAGAATCTCTCGATCCAGAGGATCAACTCATAATAGACTACTATCCACAAATATGTTACACTCTATATCTATTATATAACGGACTTGCAAATATATCAGATCCAAAGAATCCAGTCAATTTCATTACGGTATCCATCAAGTCACGGTTCATATCGATTGCGGACCAAGTCAAATTTACAACCATATACATTAATGGAACACTACATTATTATTAATGTACTTGAAAGTAATGAAAACTATGATGTAATATACACAGACTTTGCCAAAGCGTTCGACAAGTATGACCATAGAATCATAATACATAAACTGAAATATATGGGAATAACAGGAAAAGTAGGGAAATGGATATATAATTTCCTCAGTGAGCGGCGGCAAGTCGTTACAGTACAAGGAGTATCTTCATCAGAATCAGAGGTCCTCAGCTCAGTACCACAAGGAACAGTATTTGCAACACTACTCTTCATAATCATGCTAACTGACATAGATGAGGACGTTACCAGAGACAGCACATTAACATCCTTTGCCGATGACACAAAGATCAATAGAAAAATAAGAAACCCAGAAGATATAGGATCTCTACAAACAGACATGAACAGAATCTACAAATGGACGGAAGACAACAATATGAAGTTTAACACTGAGAAATTTCAGCTGTTAAGGTTCAGAAAAAGAGAAGACCTAAAATTCATGGAATATTATACCCCAAATGGACAGGAAATTCAGAGAAATTCTAGAGCAAAAGATATAGGGGTTGTAATGACTGATGATGCGAAATTTGAAACACAAAATAAGATAGCAGTAAACAGAGCAAAGAGAATAACTGGGAAGATACTGAGAACCTTCAAACGAAGGGATAGGAATATAATGATTCCTCTACCGAAAACATTGATCATACCCAAATTGGAATACCGTTCGGTCCTAACATGCCTATATAAAAAGGAAGACATTAGACAGCTAGAAGGGGTTCAGAGAAGCTTCACAGCCAAGATCAATGGGTGCAAAGAACTAAATTACTGGGAAAGGTTACGCGAATTAAACCTATATTCACTGGAAAGGAGAAGAGAAAGATACACCATTATTTACACTTGGAAAATAATAGAGAAACTAATCCCTCATCTTACTCTGAACCCTATAACTCCCCAAACAACGGTGGGAAGTAGAAAAGGAAGACTGTGTCGTGTTCCCAAATTAAAGGCGAGACAGGGAACATCCTTAACCCTGAAAGAAAATAGTTTTGTTATGAGAGGACCAAAACTGTTTAATCAGTTGCACAAAGACCTAAGGAACACGAATGGTGTTGCGGTGGACATCTTCAAAAGAAGATTAGACTCCTGGCTCAAAACAATCCCCGCTGAGCCGGGCGTACCTGGCTATGTGAGGTGGAGAGTACAAGAAACCAACTCACTACTTCACCAGGCCAACTCCAGAGGAGGGGCGACAAGCTTGACCTTCGTGAAATGAGGAATCATCATACGGAACCTTTGAAAGGTTGAAAGGTATGTCGCCACCAGGGTTCGAACCCACTACCTCCTCAATAGAAGGTGAGGGCCACTGTACTACGAAGGGATAGTGTAGTGGCTAGCACCCTCAACTCCTGTTCAAAAAGTGGTGGGTTTGAACCCGGTGGAAACATATTTTGGATTAAGCAAAATCGTGCGTGTGAAAAAACAAACGAAAATATTTCTAGGTAGAAAATTTATATGAAAATTTATATGGTTAAGCCTAATCTAACTTTCTTACGTGTACCAGGTTTGTGCAGAGACAATTCTAAAACATCCAATGAAAACCAGGTTTGTGCAGACACAATTCTAAAACATTCAATGAAAATTGGATGTCCAAACGTACAGTTGAAATAGATGAAAAATTTTGCGAATTCGTTTGGTGTCGAAAGAACACTGTATTTGAGGAACTTTTACGAGACATTTCCCAATTTTCAATCTATTCTCATTAAACTATTAAACAGTACATTTCTCCACCATAAAATGTACTTTTCTTAACAAATATATACATTTTCTGCCTACAAATATTATTTTCTTTTGTTCTTTCACAGTGCTTCAAACCGAAAAGACTATATATATATATATGTATATATATATATATATATATAAAATGCACACACACACACACACACACACACACACGGAAAAAGAAAAGCGATTCTAAAATTCCTTTTCCTTTTCCTTGTGGTTGTTCATCATTCATTTATTTCACGTATTTAATTGTGAAATTCAATTCATCCCATATATATATATATACACCTCGGTGGTGGAGCGGTTAGCATCGCTAACTACGAATCCACCGGCCCTGGGTTCGAATCCCGGCGAAAGCAGTCGGCGCACAGCTTACCAGCTGTTCATTCTGCCAGAAAAAATAGGCTGTTAGATAATTGGGTACCTTGGGTGGCCTAGTCGTTAAGACGCTGGACTGCTGATCGGGAGGGCGTGAGATCGAGTCCGGGCAAGAACTTTGTAATTTCTGACCACCGTGGTTGGTCGTGGCTCGGATTCCACGTTAAGCTGTAGGTCCAAGGTGGAGCAACAAGTTTGACCTTCGTCAGAATGAACAATTCCGGCGGAAGCAAACTAAGGTTAACAAAGATATATATATATATATATATATACACAGTGCGTTCGAAAAGTCTCTCCGCAGTGTTATGTTAAACTCATAGGAAATTGAAAAACTACAATGTTTTCATTCAACCATGATTTAGTAATTTTATTACATAACCTTTTGATTTTAGAGCATGTGTTGAAAGTGTTTTCCACCATTTTGCAGGCACAGAGCAACTCGTCTACACTTGTTGTCAAACACTTTTTTAAAGTGTTGGGTGACTGCGGAGAGACTTTTCGAACGCACTGTGTGTGCATATATATATATATATATATATATATATATATATATATATACACAGGGATGGTCAAAATTTGCGATCGGGTAGTTTAGAAATGTTGAAGAATTAGAAATGAAGAATGTGTCCCAAAGAATATTTACGATGGAATTCACGCAAATTTGCCAAACAGAAGCAGCTAGGCCTAAGATAATCACCTTCGGCTACCAAGCCTTCAACATGGCGGATAACTGTTCTTTTACAATTGAGGAGTGTCTGCTGAGTGTTTGGGTTCACGAAAAAGAACGTACTGGTAAAACTTATATTGTTATAAGAGAAGACTTTACAACATGTTTTAATAAAGCTGTTCCGACTGAGGAAACTGGAGAACTGGAGAAAAAACATTCACAGCCGGATCTGTTTCAGATGCCAAACGTTGTGGGAGACCGCAGAAATATGAGAACGTTAGTGCTCATTTAGAAGAGTTAGTTCTTCAACCACCCAAGAAATCAACTAAGAAACCATCTGCTGAGTTCAATACTCCAAGAACTTCCATGCGACGTCTGATGAAGAAGGAAGGCTACCATAAGTATCGGCCCGTATTTATCAATGAATTAGCTGATCATGAACGTACGGCGCCCTCACAACTTGCGATAACTGGTTGTGGTCTTTTGTGAAGAACAAACTTAGCCACATCCGCATGCACTCTGTTCAAGAGTTAAATATGAAAGTTCTTCACATCTTCTCAGCCATACGCCTGAAATACTTTGAAAAGCTTCATGGCGCACTTGGCGTCGAATACAATTATACGTTGATTACGACGGTATCCATACAGACCAATTGGACGTATAAGGAGCAAAATATCTTTTTATATAATTTAAATTTAATTTTTAATATTTTTTCTTGTTTTTGTTTCAAATAAAATATCTCAAAAGTTAAAGCTCATTCTTTTATCGACTTTTTATCGACTTTTGGCCATCCCTGTATATAAGTAAAATAAATTTGTCAAATGAAACCACAAATGAAACCACAAAATGCATACGTTAACTCTAATTAAAACAATTATTATATTTTAACCCTATCTTTATTTAATTGAAATAAGAAGTGTTAATAACTAAAAGTGTTTTGTTGTTTTGAGGAAATGATTTTTGTGTGTGCAATAATACTGCAATGATCTATTTGGTGTAAGGAATATTTATAAAATGCTATTACTGTACTGCGTGTGTAACAATTCTATTAAACGGTGAAATGGGGATTATTATTTCGAGGAAAATGTAATTTTAAGAATTAATTTCATTATTTGTAAAAAAGAATTACACTAAATTAATACAAGTTCATCTTATTCTTTCCGCGAATAAATTTTCATATTTTAAATGGTAAAATTTTTAGATATTAAAACTAAACGTTTGTAATGTTAATTCTAGAAATTGTATAAACAATAATGAAAACACTAAACTAACGTATTTTAAAATATCTTTTATTTTTACATATTTTCCTCGATATTTTGTAAAATAAAATCTAAAATATTCCATTCCATATTGATGATAATTGGTTAGATGTTGAGGCGAAGCACTTAAATGATGTTCATTCCAACGAGAAATACGTTAAAATTGAAACATTAACGCAACTTAATGTATCATATTTTTTTAGTCTTTGTGAACTAAAAACTTATCCTTACTAATATTTAAACCAAATTACTTCTTTTCAAACTACAATTTCTACCTAAATTTGCGTATAAGCAACGTTTTATTAATTTTCAGAAATGGAAAAGCAAAGCCATTTCTCTTATTTCTGAGCGAAATGTTAATTATCTTTTACAACGTGATAAATCATAAGTGTTTAAATTTTATAAAATTTTATAATGTTTTTAAGTCTATTAATTAATTTGCATAAAAAGTGTATGCGTATTTCTTCTGAAAAATAAGTTCCCTTCGGCAAACTGAAGTCACTAAACTTTTATTAATTTAAAGGTAACAGAAAAAAATTGGAAAATAAAAATGAATGAGGTATAAATTCCATTTACAAGTAAAATGAAAGTCATTACCCGTTTTGTTCTACAATGATGGATTTCATACCTTAAAAGAAAAAAAGTCCTTAAAATTTTTAAGAGAACACCGAACGAATTTCCAGTTCCATTTACAACAACTTCTGCCCTCATGGTTCTTCTCCTTCAGGCTTTTCCAAGATCATAAATTCTTCTCCATTTTCTCTGCCACTCTTTCTCTCTTGTTACGCGATAATCTGTTCGCTAGTACTGTAACTGTTCTTTCATGTTTTATGCAGGGAGCCAAAGGAGGCATTATTATTGCACGCCCATTATAATATAATTTTATAGGTATAATTATGCGATGCATATAAAGGAGATGGGTACAGAAAACACACACACACACACATACATATATATATTTATATATGTGTGTGTGTGTGTGTGTGTGTGTGTGTGTGTGTGTCTTCTTTATGTCATATTTTAATCTCTCTCTCATTCTTCTCATACAAATGATTATAGTTTCGTTTATCAGCTGCAGATGCTAACCAATTCTCATTTTATACCTTATCTGTTTCTCTTGTCCTTTCTTCCTTCCATTATTAGGATTTCTGGAGCTGCTTCATGAAGGCGTTGCCCACTTCTCATAAATTCATAACTCATTTGAAAGCGAAGAGAGAGAGGTTAGGTCGACATTAAAACATAACTTATTTAGGGCATAAATGATTCCTCTGAAGATTTAAAAAGTTTTGTGAAGTTTAAAATCTTTTTGAAACAGTAAACAAAAGATTCTTTCTAAGCAATCGACCTGAAGCTAGGAAAAAAAACAAAAAAAGAGGGCATCAGGAGCGTTTAATAAGAATGTAATAACTTAATAATGACGGCGTATTGTGCACACTCGGGGCAAAAATCAAAGAAATAAACAAGACCCGAACGTTATCACTTAAATTCTGTATCAGTTTTAGGGATTAAAGTCAATGAAGCTCTTAGGAGCCGAGCATTTTCACAACTTTTTCTGGTCTTTGTAACGGATGATGCAGAAAGAAGCCGTTTTCAGAAGGTAATCGAAAATTGTAAGGAGAGCGGCGGCAACTTCCGGTTGTCGGTTGTCCGCATACAATGAAGGCAGTGAAGAAAAGTTTTCTTACTTTCATGAAAACATACGTTTTCATTGAATTTTAATAATAAGTAATAATGTTTCTTTATTACTATTTATAACTTAATCTCATTTGGAACCTATTTCTTTTATTAAATATTCGTGGCCGAAATAATGACTTAATGAAAACTTATTCTTTTAATTTATTTGACAGTGTTTATACTTTAAAAATGATGTTCGCAATTTGGTTTTAAGCGAATAAAGATCATTATTTCTAACTAACTATCGTCTAATATAGAAACATTGAAGGAGGTTTTATAACCTCACTTTCCATTTAACGAAACCCCCTGAGGTGATTATTTACAAAATGACCTTTTTACGAGAAATTAAAATTTTGATTTATTTGATACTGATTTTGTTAACGATATTATCGGGTAAAACGCGCATGCAGTTACTTTTTATTTTATCTTATATATATATATATATGTGTGTGTGTGTGTGTGTGTGTGTCTGTGTGTGTGTCTGTGTGTGTGTGTGTGCTAACATGTTGTACATGAGAAAACAGATCAAACGTAAGATGTCAGACTAAACTATGTAATAAATTTACGTACACGTTTCTTTCCGTAAGAAGGCTTAGTTAGGTATCTCATAACCTAGGACTAACGTAAGGGCAATTTAAGCTATTTATTACCTACCCCCATGCCTCCACGGTACCTGCTATCCCCCACCTTCCTCTCCCACTTAATAACCCAAGCATGTCTAGGGGCGCATACAAGAGCTTTTTTTCAACCTTGATTCTTGTGATGGCTGCGATACAAGAGTGTTTACAACTGTGAATTTGCTTAAAATCATCGTACGCCCGCCATCTTCTGCCTGCCTTCAATATCTCGGAAGATACGAGCCTCGTTGCTCGAATAGGAATACCAACGCCAAGATAAGATTCAATATGGTATCATATTTAAAACCCATTTTTTTTAATGTTACCTGCTGTACCACTTAAAGGTTTGTTCTGAGTTATCAAGACTGAAATTGATTTGTTAATATATATATATATATATATATATATATATCGTAATCTTACAATTTGAAACAATACAGAATAAAACGAATGAATAAGTAGAATTTAATGGAAAGTTTTGTTACACGAAAGCTTAGGGAACACATTTTTTAAACAAAATATAAATTCTATAAACGACTAAAGAAATATTTATTCAGGCCTGGCAGCCACTATGACCTATGACGTAAACAAAATTTATTAGCAGAAAAACTCGATCTACTTATTAAGAGTGCAAATTAAAATGCCTGAATTAATAATTTGAAAATTGTAGTTCAAACTGGCGATAATCTGCGTACACAATTTTACTTAATAACGAGTAAAAACTGAATTTATTTTCCTCCTCATTATTATTATACACAAAATTCAATAAAGGAAGAACCTCAGTTTTATACGTAAATCACCACGCATCCAAGTATAAAACTGACTTTATGTTAAATTTCAGAGATATGGTAATGAAGAGAAAGATAAAATTGAACTTAACATAATCATTAATAGGATTTCGGTGTGCAGTAAATAGATAAACACAAAAAACAAGTTAACACGACAAGACATTCTCCAAGAAAAAAAAAATAGTAAACTTTATCTCACGATAAAATTTTAAATGAAACGCCTGATCCATTTGGAAAGTATATATACACGTTGGTTAACTTTGGTTTTTTTTTCGCCCTAATTGTTCATTCTAACGAAGGTCAAGCTTATTACTCCACCTTAGACCTACAGTTTAACGTGGAATCCGAACCACGCCCCACCAGCAACCCAGCGTCTTAACCACTAGGTTACCCAGGGTACCCATTTATCTACCAACCAATTTCTTTATTGCGTGGAAGGACGAACAGCTGAGTTTTGCTGCGCGCCGCCTGCCGTCATCGGGTCTCGATCACAGGGCTGATGGATTCGTAGTCAGCGACGCTAACCACTACACCACCGAGGCACTAATATATATATATATATATAAAGTAATAAAAAGGAAGGTATGGATAAAGTCACGTGGCGAGTCCCCATAATACTGTTGCGTTGGTTTGCGGTTACTGCACTTATGGCATACTTTAATTGAGGAAATGAAGTGAAATGAATGTAAAATAGAAAATGTAAAAAACGGAAGTATCTGAAATTAATAAAACGCCGACAAAAGATTTCTACGAATCGATTCAAATGAAACAAATCCATTTTACTTTTATTTTCACGTTTTATTTTTATTTTTTTACTTTTTAAGTCGTGACTGAAATAAATGAGGAAAAAATGTCGTCTCGTGGAAATTTTAGTTTTTAGTCGACACTTGCATTTCCAAAATAGTGTTATCCATAACCAATTTCTTTTACAAATATTGATCTCTCTCTCTCTCTCTCTCTCTCTCTCTCTCTCTCTATATATATATATATTATATATATATAGTTACGATAGAAGTGTTCTTCGGGAACCTTATCCTCAATATGAATATGAAAACAAGGGATACGACTCTCAACATTTATCGGCCAAACGTTTCGGTCCACTCAGGGGCCATCTTCAGTGACAAATGTCAAACTGTACAATAATAAAATCTAATCTATTAGATTTTATTATTGTACAGTTTGACATTTGTATTTACTTTAGTTTTATGATTATTGTTTTAGATGCTTCTATTTAGTCACTGAAGATGGGATTGAACTCAAAATGGTCCCCTAAGGTTTTTTCCTGTCCCAAAGCTGGAAACTATCTGCTTTGCAGATAGCTGGTGAGGGAAACAATATTTCTTGGGCCTCTTTGCGAGTGACCCGTTGCCCGCGTCGGGCTAACATCATGAAAAAGAAAAAACTATAGTGTTTGTCATTTACTATTACTTATTCGGACAATAGTGGATTTAATTTTCCCAGAAGAGTTTCTTGTTCCATGCACGGTCTGTGTATTATATATATATATATATATATATGGGATGAATTTCACAATTATGAATGGATGATGTAAATCCACAAGGAAAAAGAAAAATTATTCCAAGGCCTTTTGTGTATTCCCTGACGAGGTGTACTTCTGAATACACGAAAGAACTTGGAATCGTTTTTCTTTTTCCTTGTGGGTTTACATCATTCATTTATTCACTTCACGTTTTTAATTGTAGAATTCATCCCATATATATATATATAGATAGATAGATAGATAGGTATATCAGTGTGGTTGAAAATTAGGTGATGATACGAACCCCAGAGATAAAAATAAAGATTAGGAGCAACTTGAAAACTCCAAACGGAACCGACTGCCCAAAATTTTACTCTGCAAGAGAAGAGTCATTGGAACTACGCTTTGTTCTCCGATGCCAAACACTTCCACTGAATTATGGTTGGTGTTCGTAAAGTTTCTTTCGGGAAATTGCTTTCGAATTAGGTTACGTGCGTTCATTGAAGAAACGGTGCTCGCTTCTTCATAATACTAATAAATTAACGCTAATTAATGAATTTCACAATTATTTGAAAACTTTTTTTTTATTAATTACTTTGAACCCAAATTAAAAAAAAAGTCTGCAGATGCTGACCACTTGGTTGTGCCGCGGGTTATATATGATTTTTTTCTTTTTAGGGATGGAATTCATTTGAGTGAAGAACGCGGATGATTTTCATCTATTTCGTTTTTTTTTTATTTATATTTGGTACGTGTTGGATACTACATGAATATTTTATTTATAGGTAGATATACTTAAGCGAATGAAGGATTAAGTTCTTCAAACCATCACTCTTCTATTCAAATTATTAATTAAATCATAGATAAACAAACGCCAATTAAGGAAATTATAAATACAAATGGATTCAAAACGAATTTAAATGACAGCCATTTATGTTCATAATTTATGTAAAATTACTCCTTTCTCATTTTTAAAGTCTTTCATCTCAGAAGAACTTCGAACTCCAAGCCAATAACTCCATAACCAATTCCTACAATTCGACCGGTTCCAATGAACAGTAAATATATATATATATATATATATATATATATATATATATATATATATATATATATATATATACAGGGTGGGTAAAAAAAAGTGACCTCTTAGAGGTAAACTGTCATATTAAAAAAAGTAAGGGGACTAGAGGTCCCAAACTTCATAGATGCTTACCTTAGCATGTTGGTCATCTTAATTGAGAAGTTGCTCCATGTGTCCCCCTTCCTGCTCAACGCAGGCATCCAAACGTGGAAGCGACTGATCAATACATCTGTTTACATATCGTTGAGACACCTCCCAGCCGAGCAGAATTCTTTCGCGTCGTTCATCTATGTCTCTTATATTGGTTATTACAGTGGTTCCCAAACTTTACTAACTGTCGGAGGCCTTACAGACTTGTTTTTATTTCGCGGAAGCCCAACTCCATATATATATATATATATACAACCAGGTGCGCCCGGCTCATCGGGGATTGTTCTGAGCCAGGCGTCTAGTCTTCTTTTGAAGATGTCCACTGCAACACCATTCGTGTTTCTTAGGTCTTTGGGCAACTGATTAAACAGTTTTGGTCTTCTCACTACAAAACTATTTTCTTTCAGGGTTAAGGATTTTCCCTGTCTCGCCTTCAATTTGGGAATACGACACAGTCTACCGTTTCTACTTTCCACCGTTGTTTGGGGAGTTGTAGGGTTCAGAGTAAGATTAGGGACTAGTTTCTCCATTATTTTCCAAGTGTAAATAATGGTGTATCTCTCTCTTCTCCTTTCCAGTGAATATAGGTCTAGTTCGCGTAACCTTTCCCAGTAATTTAGTTCTTTGCACCCATTGATCTTGGCTGTGAAGCTTCTCTGGATCCCTTCCAGCTGTCTAATGTCTTCTTTTTTATATGGGGATGTTAGGACCGAGCAGTATTCCAATTTGGGTATTATCAGGGTTTTCAGTAGAGGAATCATTACATTCCTATCCCTTCGTTTAAAGGTTCTCAATATCTGACCCGTTATTCTCTTTGCTCTGTTTACTGCTATCTTATTTTGTGTTTCAAATTTCGCATCATCTGTCATTACAACCCCTAAATCTTTTGCTCTGGAATTTCTCTGAATTTCCTGTCCATTTGGGGTATAATATTCCATGGATTTAGGTCTTCTCTTTTTCCGTACCGTAATAGCTGAAATTTCTCGGTGTTAAACTTCATATTGTTGTCTTCCGTCCACTTGTAGATTCTGTTTATGTCGGTTTGTAGAGATCCTATGTCTTCTGGGTTTCTTATTTTTCTACTGATCTTTGTGTCATCCGCAAAGGATGTTACTGTGCTGTCTCTGGTAACGTCCTCATCTATGTCAGTTAGCATGATTATGAAGAGTAGTGGAGCTAATACTGTTCCTTGTGGTACTGAGCTGAGGACCTCTGATTCTGATGAAGATACTCCTTGTACTGTAACGACTTGCCGCCGCTCACTAAGGAAATTATATATCCATTTCCCTACTTTTCCTGTTATTCCCATATATTTCAGTTTATGTATTATGATTCCGTGGTCACACTTGTCGAACGCTTTAGCAAAGTCTGTGTATAGTACATCATAGTTTTCATTACTTTCAAGTGAATCAATAATGTTGTTGTAGTGTTCCATTAGTTGTGATAGGCATGATCTGCCTGACCGAAACCCGTGTTGGTTATCATTGAATTTTTTCTGAGTTTCCAAAAAGTCATAGATTTTCTGTCTAACTATTCTTTCAAATATTTTAGTGAGATGGATGTAAGCGATACTGGCCTATAGTTTTTGGCCTCGGATCGATCTCCTTTTATATATTGGGACTATGTTCGCGCTCTTCAGGATGCCCGGTATTTCTCCCGTGTCTAGATCGTCTCCATATCCAGTATAGGGGCTCAGCGATTGCATTCTTGCAGTTTTTGATCAGTGTGGCATTCCATTTATCCGGTCCTGCCGCTGAGTGTGTTTTTAGTTTCCCTATGGCTTGTGTAATATCATCCGTCGTAAAGTCGAAATCCGTTATACTTTCCCCTTGTGGTTCTTCTTCAAAGAACGCGTTTCTATCGCATATCAATTTGTCAGTTTTTGGGATACTGAAAGATGATTCGTACTGAGCTCTTAATATTTCAGATACTTCTGTTAGATCATCAGATAAAGCACTGTTCTCATTTTTTAAAGGTCCGATAGTCGCATGGTTTTTCGACTTTCTTTTTGCGAAATTATAGAAGTACTTTGAGTTAGCCTTTATCGCTTCTATAGCGTCTTCTTCTTTTTCTGTATGCTTCTCGATTAGTTCCTGTATGACGACATCGATACTTTGCAGTTTATCATTTAATATTTTTCTGATGTTGTTATCTTTACAATTACTTAATTTTGCAGTCACTCTTTTTCTCTTTCGAAACAATGCCCTCTTTTGTCTTTCGAACCTGCTTCTCTTTCCTCTTTGTTGTATCTTTGGGACATGTTTTTCCACAATTTCTAACGTCTTCTCCTCTAACGTCATTAGCATCTCCTCCGTTGTCTTGGCCTCGAAAATGGTTTTCCAATCTATTACTTCCATGCTGGATGTCACATCTTCCCAGTTTATAGCTTTGGAGTGAAAATTAAAAATTTCGAATTTGCTTCTTTCTGTTGTGCGTGTTCTTTCCTTTCCTGTTGCCTTTATATTAGTTGTTATTTCAATGATGTTGTGGTCCGATATCATAGTTGGGGATATTTCTACATTATCAATTAGATTACTGTTGTTTGTGAATACCAAATCTAGGCAGTTGTTTTTTCTTGTGTTTTCTGTTATTTCTTGCGTTAACATAAATTCATCAGCTAAGCTAGTAGCATTTTTACCTGCTCCTGGTCTTCTCGTGTGCCCCCCTTGTCCTGGTGTATACATATATTTTTTCCTATCCTTTTATATTTCATGAATGGGAAATTAAAATCACCACAGAGAAAAATATTTGGGGTTGGAGAGTGTAGATCTTTTACCAAGTTTCTTACCTCTGTAATGGAATCTGAAAATTTTGAGGTTGGCGTGTTTGGGGGTCTGTACATTACAATTAGTACCATATTTAATTTTTCAATTTTTGCTGCTACACATTCTACGTAGTTGTTTGAGGTACTTATAGCCATTTCTGCTATGTGCCTTTCGCGTGTGTAAATAGCACATCCTCCTTTACGTCTCACTGTTCTGTCGGCTCGGAGGATGTTATAGTTGTCAATTTGTATTT
Source organism: Bathynomus jamesi (assembly GCA_023014485.1). Classification (NCBI taxonomy): domain Eukaryota; kingdom Metazoa; phylum Arthropoda; class Malacostraca; order Isopoda; family Cirolanidae; genus Bathynomus; species Bathynomus jamesi. The sequence continues at coordinate 1,013,927 of JAJOZX010000162.1, forward strand.
CTTTTTTGTCAATACAGGACTCACAATTTTCACAGTTCGCCTGGCAGTCCTTTAGATGAGTTTCCGTGAGGCATGCAAAGTCTGCTCCGGCTTCTTGCATGAGTCCTTTCAGGTATACAACTTTGTTCGTGGAATGGTTTGATTTAAGGCCCTGTATGTTGGCTAGGATTATTTTTATTTTTTCTCTTTCTTTTTCGCATACAGGTGGTTCCGATTTGTTTTCCAATGGGGGTGCCGGTTTCGTTGCCTTGTGGTCCTCCGAGAATTTACCTCTTTTTATCTTTGTCGGTACCTGTTGTCCCGATAACGCATGAAGTGCCTTTGTTCGTACCTTCTGTCCGGCTCTCGGATTCCTATATTTATATTTGTCAGCTGGTTTTGTAATTGCTGGATAGTATTTAGCAGCTGAAATGTGTTGGCTGCGTCTAAAAAATTGGCACTCTTCTTTGATGTTCGTTTTTTCTGTTCTCGTTGCGTTCCTTTGAGGGTGGTGGTATCGGCATTTTTTTTCGTATTTGCAACTCCCATATCTTTCATAAGTGTTGCAGACCGTAAGATGGTGGAACATGCATTTCTTATCAAATTTGCAGTATCCACTTGTGTAATGCGTTTTGCATAATGTGGGATGTGCATATATGCATTGCCCATCCCGATATCTGCAGTTTCCTTTCGCGTAGTATTTACATACGATATTTTCTACGCTTCTGCTTCTTTTCTTATTATTTTCAAAGTTCTTAATTTTGGCATTATCATTATTTTTCTTTGGCTGTTTATTTTCTACGTTTTTAGTTATTATCTTTTTATCATTTCGCTCGTTGGACCGTTTGACTACTTCGCAACTTTTACTTATTTCTTTCTTTCATCTATGTCTTCCTTCCGTATTATATTGTTTATATCGTTATTTTTATTAAATTGTTGTTCGTTATTATGCTGTTATTCGTTATTTCGTCTTCTCTCATCCACCCGTTTTTCGTTGGGACCATTCCGGACCCATGTGTCCCCATTATTTCATTCTTTTTTGTAACTTTCGAGTCTGCTATCTCCATTTCTTTAAAGACCGCGAAAGAATTTACGGTCTGTGTACATGCGCCACATAGAAATTTGATCCCCACGACGTGTTTCGCGTTCGAGACAAGAGTTATTTCCCTATCATTCCAATTCATGCAGATAAAGTCATTCAGTCGTTGGTAAAGCCGTTGCAAATCACATCTAATCGCCAAGTTTTCTTTTGTTACCAGATTGCAACAAATTATATATATATATATATATATTATATATATATATATATATTATATATATATATTATATTAGACTAGAAAGTCGGTTACAGATTTTAGTGATGAACACAATACAAATTTTTACACTGAAAACACTAAAGTAAATAAAGCCTATCAGAAATTAACTTGACAGTGCACCACGCCAACGGCTATAGTTATACTGATTGGTTCACAATTAATTATGAAACAAGTGCACATCAAATCAACTGGCAACTTAGAAAATTTTAATTTTAGCGAAAACATATTACTCAAAATTAATTACAGTTAAATTCTCACGAGTAAAATATATATATATAGGCTGACCATACGTACCGTTTTGAACGGGACAGTACCGTTTGTTTTATATTTCCTGGCCGTCCCGTCGTTTTAATAAAAATGTCAATTTTGTCCCGGTTTATGTACTCACTTTTTCATGAATACAGAATATTACATAACCCCGTCCCTTTTTTGCCATCCCAATGTCCCGTTTTTGTCTCAAGGAAATATGGTCAGCCCATATATATATATTAAAATTTGTCATAAATAATATGACAAATTTTAAATACTATGAAAGAATTCACATGATATTTATTTTAAAACAGTACTAATAGAACCAGTCTTTTATAAAATCGTTAAAATTAAAATCTGCAAATTACACTTTTGCAGTAGCCGAGTAGCGAAAATTTATTTAAATATACTTAGCAGATTTTAATTTTAGCGAAAAATATTTAGTGATCCCAAATCCACGATGGTGCCATTTCAAGTCAGAATAAGAATATAAAATATTATTTAACAAAAAGTACAATGTAAAATTATGTATAAATATTAGGACATTAATTAGACCTTAATATTAAGACCTGATTAGACTGATTAGAAAACGTGTCACGGAACCCTTGTTAAGCATCCGTGGAACCCCAGGGTTCTGCGGAACACAGTTTGGGAACCACTGGGCCGTACTAGGGCTGTAAACTTTGGACTTCAGTGCTTCCCAAACACCACAGTCTAGTGGTGAAAGATTGGGGCCACTAGCTGGCCACATATTGGGATCAATAAAATCCGGTGTTTCGTTCTCAAGGAATGTGACAGTTTGGCGTGCTCTGTGAAAAGGGGCTCCATCTTGTTGGAAGTATTATCTTCACCCTAATTCGTCTAATAATCAGTTAGACAGAGTGAAAGATATACTTTCCACAGATGGAGCCCCTGCCCACAGAGCACGCCAAACTGTCACATTCCTTGAGAACGAAACACCGGATTTTATCGAACCCAATATGTGGCGGCAGTAGCCCGATCTTTCACCACTAGATTATGGTGGTTTAGGAGCCCTAAGTCCAAGTTTACATCCCTGGTACCAAATAGAGACATAGATGAACGACGCGAAGAATTCTGCTCGGCTGGAGAGGTGTCTCAACATATGTAAACAGGTATTGATCAGTGGCGTCCACGTTTGGATGCCTGCGTTGAGCCGGAAGGGGCACACACGAGCAACGTCTCAATTAAGACGAACACATGCTAAGGAAAGCATGTATGAAGTTTTGGGACCTCTAGTCCCCTTACTTTTTTAATATGACAGTTTACCTCTAAGGGGTCACTTTTTTTACCCATATATACACTATTTACTATTTATATATATTATATATATATATATATATATATATATATATATATATATACTATTTACATGTGCTGCCTCACGAGCTGTTTGTCTGGATGTTGTGGAGGATCTTACAGTAGAATCCTTTATTGCTCTCTTTAAGAGATTCTGTGCACGACATATATATACTGTATATATGGGATTAAACTCAGAATGGTCCCCTGAGGTATTTTCCTGTCCCAAAGCTAGATCCTATCCCCTTTGCAGATAGCTGGTGAGGGAAGTTATATTTTTGGAGCCTCTTTGCGAGTGACCCATTGTCCACGTCGGGCTAACATCATGAAAAAGAAAAAACTATAGTGTTTGTCATTTACCATTACTTATTCGGGCAATAGTGGATTTAATTTTCCCAGAAGAGTTCCTTTTTCCATGCACGGTCTGTATGTATCTCATATATATATATATACAGGGCCGGATCTAGAAGTTGCGAGGCCCTAGGCAGATCTAGAAATTGCGAGGCCCTAGGCCTATATATATGAAAATATGGACTTAATTATCGGTACTATACCAGCAATATTAGAATCCCGCATAGACAGAACTATGCCAGCACTTAAAAATTAAACCAAACCAAAATAATCACGCATGGAAATTGTATAAGAAATATAAATAAACCATACTAATAAGTATAAATTATAATATGAATCAAGATTTGTATCGAAAATATAAGACAATGATTTCTAAGATTTATATAATATTATAGGTAATGACTTTCCATAGTATACAAACGTTTTTCATATGTGATGTATAAGAGATATTGACATTTCATTTTTATAATAGTGAGCGATCGACTTATCAGGCTAAATATTAATGCTTTAATATTTGGTTCAGATGCTCCTTGAATATTACAGCAATGCTTTTCTACTTTTCTTCGAGCTAAACTCTTCAATTAATTGAGAATAATCTAATGAATTTGTTATATCGTTTTCTATTGATAACATAGCTAATGATTGCAATCTCGCTTGAGACATGGTCGAACGCAAATATGTTTTAATAAGTTTGAGACGCGAGAAACTTCTTTCAGCCGAAGCAACAGTAACTGGGATGGTTAATACTATTCGAAGTGCAACATAAACATTAGGATAAATCTCACTTAGTTGTTTTTGCACTATATAAACAAGGGCATTTCCGAGATCTGTTTTCTCAGGTATAAACCTGCAAAGTACTTTAAGTTCTTCATAGAGTTCTAAATCATTAATATCACTTGAACAGAACGCGCGAGGCCCTAGGCGATCGCCTAGTTCGCCTATAGCTAAATCCGGGCCTGTATATATATATATATATATATATATATATATATATATATATATATATATATATATATATATATATATATACAGGGTGTCCCATACGTCCCTTTACCCTTGAACTTTTTCCTATTAGCATAGGATGAGGGTAACGGGGTAACAGGGTAAAGGGACTTATGGGACACCATATATACCTTTCAACCTTTCAAATGTTCCGTGCGATGATTCCTCATTTCACGAAGGTCAAGCTTGTCGCCCCTCCTCTCGAGTTGGCCTGGTGAAGTATGAGTTAGTTTCTTGTGCTCTCCATCTTACATAGCCAGGTACGCCCGGCTCATCGGGGATTGTTCTGAGCCAGGCGTCAAATCTTCTTTTGAAGATGTCCACCGCAACACCACTCGTGTTACTTAGGTCTTTGGGCAGCTGATTAAACAGTTTTGGTCCTCTCACAACAAAACTATTTTCTTTCAGGGTTAAGGATGTTCCCTGTCTCGCTTTTAATTTGGGAACACGACAGTCTTCCTTTTCTACTTTCCACTGTTGTTTGGGGAGTTACAGCGTTCAGAGTAAGATTAGGGACTAGTTTCTCCATTATTTTCCAAGTATATATATATATATATATATATATATATATATAATATATATATTAGTGATGTAGGTCACATCTGCATCCGCATCCGCATCCGCGGAACATCCGCACATTTTCTCGCATCCGCATCCGCGTCCGCATCCGCACTTTGGACTGCGGATGTCGTGCGGATGTGGACCGTTGAGATAAAACGTCATTAATAAGCGGAAATTATCAAATTCTACTATATTAATAGAACTAGTTCATTGTGCGCAAAAGTGATGCAAGCGACAAGACGAGAGGCTGTTCTTGTATGAAGTTACTCTCTTGCAACCTACTTAGATCCACGTTACAAAGCTGTTATTTTCACCTAGTACATAAGAACGAGTTAAATCATCACTTGGCAAAGCAGTTGAAGAGCTTCAATCTCTTGAATCTGTCGCTTCGCCACCCACCAAAAGAATAAAAGTTTCAGTGACAGAACCAACACCTTCAGCAAGCAAATCTATCACAGAATCTGTCTCTCAGTTTCTTGGGTCAAGCAGCAATGACGAGACCTACGCGATGTCAAAAGATGTAGTAAAAATGATCGAGAGCTATCACCAAGAAAAACGCCTGGCTGCATGTGACAATCCTATTAGTTGGTGGAAAAATACGCAGAATATCTATCCATACTTGAGTAAACTGGCAAGGAAACATTTAGCCTGTCCTCCAACAAACGTACCAAGCGAGAGATTATTTAGCAGTGCTGGATTAATATATGATGAAAAGAGAAACAGACTGGCAGCAGAAAAGGCAGAAAAATTAATGTTCCTTAAGCATAACCTTCCTATAATTAAGTTTGAACATTAAACGATGAACATCTTAGTTTACTTTATTTTAATTACTCATTTATAAATATGCCTAATATAACTTTAAACTTAATATAAATAGTTATCAAGCTAATTAAAGATCTCTTTCTATAAGGGTGGAGGTTGGGGAAAGAGGTCGGTGGGGTGCATTTGAGTTGGGTTCACGTCCCGCATCCTGGTAACACAATTATGGTTTCTAATTGTGGCTGAAACTCAACAAAATATAACGAATTTATTTGCAGATGAATTCACTAATTGATTTCTATATTAGTTAGATGCTTGATATTATTTTATATGTTCAGAGAAAAGTACAGCAATTATTGTACAATTAATCAATTATACTACATTATAGCTACAGCTCTCTCTATATAATAACTTATTATATACGTTAAACACAACAAATCTCGAATATATCCTAAAAAATAACGAAAATGTAGACATCCGCATCCGCATCCGCGGATGTTGAAATCAAACATCCTCATCCGCATCCGCATCCGCGGATGTGAAAAAAATGACATCCGCTACATCACTAATATATATATATATATATATATATATATATATATATATACTATTTATATGTGCTGCCTCACGAGCTGTTTGTCTGGATGTTGTGGAGGATCTTACAGCAGAATCCTTTGTTGCTGTCTTTAAGAGATTCTCTGCACGACATTCAGTACCTAAGACAGTTTGGTCTGACAACGCTACATATTTCAATGCTGGTGAACAGGTCATTAATATAATGACTTGTTAAACAATGAAGACACACAATTATATGTACAAAATTCAAACATAAAATGGAAGTATATTCCAGTTGCCTCTCCTTGGTATGGTTCACTCTGAGAGAGGAATATACAAACGGTAAAGAATTGCTTGAGGAAGGCAATTGGTAAAAAAAAGATACACTTGTTTGAGTTGCTGACTCTCCTGATTGAGATTGAGAACAGCATCAACAATAGACCACTCACTTATGCGAGTGACAACCTTAATGACACTGAACCATTAACTTCAAATCATTTGATTCGTGGAGAACAAGTTAGTCTCCTACCGGACAACAATATAAACTCTTCTGAAGACCCAAACTGGACTCGATAACATGATGAACTCCAGACTAAGTTACAACACTTAACTAAAGTTAAAGCTTATTTCATTAAACAGTGGAAAACTGAGTACTTGATGGGTCTAAGGTACAGACATAAACAAATGACTAAGAAGGATTGGTCTGACACAATTAAGGTAGGGGACCTTGTTCTAATACTCGACAGTACTCCAAGACAATACTGGCCTCTGGCTATAGTTTTAGAACTCAGACCAGGGGCAGACGGGGTAACAAGCGTGGTCAAATTAAGAACTTCAACGGGTGACACAACAAGAGACACTTCTCTTTGTACCCCCTAGATGTTAAATCACTCTTTACTATCGCTGTTATAATGGACACTGCAGCCTTCATCTATTCTAATGGCCAGCTCTGGAACATTCTTCCTCAATCCACCTTTCCCTCTGTCTATGACTTCCAGTCTTTCAAATGCAGAGTGCCTAGGTACCTCAAAACCTTGAACCTCGATTTTGGGCCCCTCTTCCTGTATCGGAGGGATATTTTGCATGCAGGCACCCTTGCCCCCTCCTTCCAGCATAAAAGCCCCGCTATAATTCAGAATTATTTCTTGGACATCTTGTATCTTCAACAGCAAGATTTAATATGATCCTAAAAACTGGTTTAAAACTATATTAAAATAATGCAGCAATGTCGAAGTTAGGTGGATCTACAAAGCAGACGTTTTCACCTCGGTAGAACCATATATATATATATTATATATATATTATATATATATATATATATATATATATGCTGCAAACCCACAAGGAAAAAGAAAAACGATTCCAAGGCCTTTCGTGTATTCAAAGCTACACCTCGTCAGGGAATATATATATATATATATATATATATATATATATATATATATGATAAAGTTATTTTCTCGTCAGGAAGCTTCTCGCTGTTTAATAGATTCAGCAATTTATGCTCCATTCTTTTAAGCATATTTTTTCTCGGATCTAGTGGTGATTCCTTTGTATTTTGTAACGACGCATACACCTCGTGTGGAAGCACGACCACTTTCTTCATTATATTATACTAGACAATAAAGGCGCCAAAACTGAAAACAAGATAGGGAGGAACGAACCACTTCTTTGCACAATAATTCATTTTTTCTTTCATGCACTTTGCTTTTTACGTGTATGCTCTTGTAACGACGTGAGCGCGCCTTCTGAGGGAGTTTCATTGGTACACTGCATTTTATAACGTTAAGGCAGATTTCACAGACGCATTTTAAAAAGGCTGAATCAATATTTTTAACAACAAACAGGCGATGGAGAGTGCTTGGCAGTCGTTGGTTGATCTTTATTAATTCACGATACTTCTTTAACCTCCTTGTCATTCTGGGATGTATACCGTTTCAGCCTCGTTCGGAAATATATTCGTTCTTAGAAGCACCCTAAACGTGTTTCGCGGGTGAAGGTCACAAACCAAATAGCCGTAACGTTGACTTGTAACTTCTTTATAAACTTCCAAAAACTCCTTACGCTGATTCGGGAACATTTGACTGGCTAATACCCCAATTTGTGCCACATCTCTACGCTGTGCGAATAAGATTAGATATTGCGTATTTAGCGATACATCACGCATGTATCTACTCTTGAAAAACAGGTTTTGATTGATGAAGAACACGCTTATGTAAAGATGATGGGAGAATACTGTAAATGTTTCAGCAAACGTTTAGGCCATTTCTAACATGAGATCGTTAATTACAAAAACCGTGTGTTTATCACCCTTTATAGAACTAACATCATAAACCCCTTTGTGGAACAAAATGCCATCTTGGTACTCATTGAATGCGGCTTGGTATGTCGAATAACACCATATGACTTTGTGCACAAAATTTGAGAACAGTTCGTCCTTATCTTTAATGATTTTAAGCATAAACATGGTTTTGCCACAGCCTGTAGGACAGGATATAATGCATGTAGAAGGACTTGTGAACCTGAATTTTTCTACAGAATCCATCTTTAACACGACACAGGCCTAAGTGTAGCCTTTAAAAATATAACCAAATTTTAAATGTTGCTCCTTATATTCTTGTTTTTCTTCTTCCCCAGAACCGTCCGTTTTCTCATTGTCCGTTTTCTCATTGCATCAGTTATGTTATAATGTTATAATGTTTCAGACCAACAAAGACCCTAGGATCCACTTATGGCTGGTCTACCTAACTGTGTTCGTAATTGTGTGTCCTCCGTGGTGGCGGAGGGGACCTACAATTTTACGTGGGTTCCGAACCACAAGAACATAAGAAATTTATGTAACAACTGCCTGTACATTGGCAACGACCAATTTTTACAAAACTAAATAATTTTCAATTTAAAACTAATTAATTATCGATTTAAAACTAATTAATTATCGATTTAAAACTAAAGATAGAATCTCTGGATCCAGAGGATCAAGTCATAATAGACTACTATCCACAAATATGTTACACTCTATATCTATTTATAACCGACATGCAAATATATCAGATCCAAAGAATCCAGTCAATTTCATTACGGTATCCATCAATACTAATACCTTGCCAACGAAAAATAAGTCACGGTCCATATCGATTGCGGACCAAGTCAAAATTTACAACCATATACATTACAATATACAGGGCTATTTAAATTGATTAATCCGATTTCAACTGAGAATACTTCCGTACCTATCAACCGTGCATCAACTGGGCATACACCACATGAAAGAGGAAATCTCCGAGTTTTACAAGATCACAGCGAGACGGCTCCAAAGTCACGCCGTGGCCTAGCCTAGCAACAAACAGTCAGTGTGAAAATGGCGTCCGCACAGCAGAAGGCGTTTTGTGTGTTGCAGTTTTCGAGCTATAAATCGGCCCCCTAGGTCGCCGGATCTTACACCGTGCGACTTCTTCCTTTGGGGGTACGTTAAGGATACTGTGTACGTGCCACCGTTGCCCACATCTTTGGATGAGCTCCGAACTCGCATTGTTACTGCCGTAGAGTCAGTGACAACGGACATGCTGGAGCGAGTATGGGAGGAATTCGACTATCGTGTCGACGTTGCTTGTGTAACTAGGGGAAATCACATAGAGCATTTATGAGGTGAGAGACAAAATTTGGACAGTTTTTCTTTTGGTTGATGTATCACAAATCACTCTGTATTTGTAACATTAAAAAATATTCTCATTTGAAATCAGGTGAATCAATTTAAATAGCCCTGTATATACTTAGGAGGAAAAGTGTAGGTGTGGCTGTAAAGACTGTACAGTAATGTAGATATGGGGTGTGTAAGGACAGAGAGTATCCCCTAACCCAAGATGCTGCCTCCCTATATCCCACAACACTTGTGTTGAGCTGTGGGATCTATCACCACAAAGCCTTAATTTTACTACCTTAAACTACACCCAATCTATCAACATATGTGTCTAATCGATTTTTAAACATGTTTATAGACGTGCTACTAATTACTTCTACCGGCAAACTATTCCAGCTATTTACTATTCTATGCGTAAAAAAGTTTTTTGCAACTGCTGTCTCGAACCTTCTACTTGTCAACTTACACCCGTTATTTCTAGTCCTATTATATTGCGATATTTCGAAAAAGCTATCTTTATCTACGTTATCGAACCCATTCATAATTTTGAAAACCTGGATTAGATCACCCCTTAGCCTCCTAATCTCGAGTGTAGTCAATTTTAACTCCTTAAGCCTATCCTCGTACGACTTTGACCTAAGCGACGGAATCATCTTAGTTGCTCGTCTTTGAACTCTTTCTATTTTGTCTATATCTTTGCGCATATACGGATTCCAAAATTGGATCGCGTACTCCAAATGGGGTCTAACTAATGATTTATAAAGAGGAACTATAATATCGCGCGATTTGTACTCAAAATTTCGAGCTATAAAACCTAACACTTTGTTCGCCTTATTGACTGCTGCTGTACTTTGTTTCGCTACTTTTAAATCACCAGTGACTATAACTCCTAAATCTTTTTCCTGCTCTACGCTTGTTAAATCTTTCCCTGACATACTATACGCAAAATTACCGTTACGCGAACCTATATGCAAAATTTTGCACTTATCAACGTTAAATCTCATTTGCCATGTGACTGACCAATCAACGATTTTATTTAGGTCTTCCTGGATTTTACCTCTATCTTCGTCATTAATCGCCCTACCACCCAGCTTCGTGTTATCCGCAAACTTTGAAACTGTACTGACTAGGCCGACATCTAAATCGTTAATATATATAAGAAAAAGCAAGGGGCCCAATACAGAACCTTGAGGAACGCCACTCGCTACATTAGCCCAACACGACCCCGCTCCATCAACGACCACCCTCTGTTTCCTACCTCGCAACCACTCTTCTAGCCAATTTATTGCTCGGAGACACTAGCACCGGACCGTGAATGACGAGGTACATCAACATGTCCCTACTATCGATATTGCTGGCGACGATAGTGTGGCTACAGACCCCGCCAGCGACCCAACAGATGTGACAAAACCAGCACCCACCTCGTCAACTCCAGAAGACGAAAGGGGGTGCATGAAACATCTTCCTCGACAAAGCGCGTAAAGGCATCAGTCGCAATAATAGAACCACAACCCTCCACGTCTTACGGCACGACTCCTTCAGTAGCGCCATCTAAAAATAAAGTTGTACCCACTTACACCCATTCGTCCGAGCCCCCCACCTCATCAGCGATAGGTACCGGTATATCATTCGAACTGCTATGCAACGTTACCGCGACCCCAGCCCTGACTAGAAACTGGTACATAGTTAGAATCAATGCGATGATGCACAAATGCGATGAAATTCACTGTTCTACATGTCATGTCAAATTTGACACACAGTTTCTTTATAAGGAGCTGCTTGAGCAGAATCATCAGAGATATTCACGGGTGACCCCTTGAAAAGAGGAAACAAGCTTATACAGCTGCAGATAAGGGGAAATGTACAATTTAAAGACACCCTGCTGTTCACACCTTGTAAATTAGCCAAGCTACCCAAGGTGATGGGTGTAGGCGCAGAAGTAGCACTCCTCACTCAAGACACTTTAAATTATGTCGGTCCACCACCACCCCAAACACTATTTTAACTATGAATGTATGAGTACAAGTGAACGTGAAGATTTTGACCGCTACCACAACAGCTTTAATGAAGATAACCCTTACAGTATAGCGTATGAGTGTGAACGTTATTGTGTGAATGACGTACGTGTACTTAGATTATGCTTTCAAGCCTTTAGAAGTATGTACATAACCCGTTTCAACTGTGATCCGCTACAAGCCGCAACCACGATCGCATGATTATGTTTTACTGTATTCAAGAATAACTTCATGCCTAAAGGTACGTTGGCCATCATTCCTCGAAACGCCCCTCGCAGTTATGGGTATAAAACTATTTACTGGCTCACACGCACACACATACAGCAAAAGATAGGTGTATACATAAAACACGCTCGCAACACGGGGGAAGTTGCCATTAAGGTCAATGGCTGTGTGTTTGGGTGGACGGCTTAAGTGAGGACCCAACCACTGGTGAGAAGACGGTGTACTCCTTTAATGGTTGCTGCTGGCATGGATGTCCACGTCTTGAGTGCGCTGTCACAGGTGATCTACATGGAAGATCCCCCACTGACAGCCTCGCATGGACCCGTACCCGCGACCAGCTTATAAATTCACAATTCACTCACAAGGTTTTGTGGAAGTATGAATACGATGACTGGATGGAAACCGATGATCAGCATCGTGAAGAAATAAGGACCATCAAACGTACAATGGTGGTAGAGCTCCTCAAATACGGTGACAGCGTGTTTGGAGGACGTACAAACCCCTTCAAACTTTACTTTCCGCCTACGGACGGGGTGAAGCTTCACTACTACGATTTCTGCTCATTATACCCTTACGTGATGAAGAACAATCCGTACCTCGTAGGTGCGCCTGAAAAACTAGTGGGCACCGCCATGCCTACCATCGAGGAGTTCTCAGCTAACTTGAATGAGCGCTACTTTGGGCTTTCTTTCGTAGATGTCCTCCCCCCTCTCGATTTATGGATGCCGATCTTGCCTGTTGTTATAGTCCACAAACTCATGTTCACTCTGTGTGTGAAGTGGGTAGAGGATAATAATGGGAACTGCAATCACACGATCAACCAGAGGAAGATCAAAGGCGCATATGCAAGTCCTGAACTGTCCCTAGCCCTCCGTCACGGGTACAAAATACTAAAGATATATGAGGTGTGGAGGTTTCCGAAGCTCCTCAATCTTTTCACACCATATATAAATACTGTTTTGAAGGATAAAGTAGAAGCCTCAGGATACCCACGAGGAGTTGAGACCGAAGATGAGAAAACGGCGTATATTCAGCGCTACCATGATCGTGAAGAGATACAACTTGACCTTGCCCAAATTGTGAGGAACCCTGGCAAGCGCTTTAGTGCAAAGTTGTTTCTAAATAGTCTTTGGGGCAAGTTTTCTCAGAATGCAGACAAGGGGAATGTACATCTAGCACAAAGTTATAGTGAAATCTGGGATTATGCAAACGCTAACGATAAAGAAGTTATGGAAATCGTGAATGTAGGTAATACGTACATAATAAGGTACAACCGGACCGAATTGGTTACAGATACATCACGTGTCACAAACATACTTGTAGCCAGTTTCACAAGATCCTACGCACGTATTAAGCTGTTGCATCTGTTGCATTCTCTCGGACAACGGGTTCTGTACGCTGATACAGATAGTGTGATATTCACGGAGAGGGTAGGTGAATATATGCCACCTATTGGGGAATTCCTTGGGGAGTTAACTGATGAGATCAAGGATGAGTATGGCGACATCGCATACGCCGATTCTTTTGTCTCAACAGGTCCAAAAACTTACGGTGTACGCGTGAGGGTGGGAGTTGATTACAAGCACATCGTGAAGGCTAAAGGCATCACACGTAACCATGCCTACCGCCAGATCGTTAACTCTGAATCGCTGAAAGATCTAGTGAGCTTAGAAGACGATGGTAATGGCCAACCGCCCCACCTGGTTGTGGGGCCTCATAACTTCAGAGCACAGAAATTACGGGGCATGAAGGAACTTAGGGGCACGAAGGTTTGTCGTAACACCTACAGGAAGCGATATCAGGTGTCTGGCACCTACGACACTGTACCTTTGGGTACCATGGTCCTTGAATGTTTGCTATATATGTGTATCTGTTGTTGACGTTTATTTATTTATTACGTGTATTTGAATATATGCCATGAATTAGAGACTCTATACTTGTTGATATGTTTATTTATTTAAAATAAATCACGTTTCAATTAGTGTTTCATTTTTCCTTTGTGTGTGTGTGTGTGTGTGTGTGTGTGTTTGTGTGTGTGTGTGTGTGTGTGTGTACAGGAAAATATTCTAAGCACCGCCCACTGTATGATCAATCAAAGGGGCATGTGACTCTTGCTACTAGCTGGTCATATCTCTACCTCTGTGTGCTCAGTTGATCTCAGCAAGCCATGGATCTCAGACGTGTATTTTGAAGAATTCTCGGGTAGACGGAAAATAGTGATGGCTACCTTTGATATTGCGTGTTCGACATTCATGAAGTGGTATTCGATAAAGTCTACAGATGTGGTGAATACTGAAAGAATTCCTAGTCCTCCCTCTTTTGAGGCTTTTAAGGCTACAATGAACCGTGCGAAGCGTGAGGAGCAAGAGGTTCAAATACTCTATGGATATTCTGGCGAGAGTATTGTGGGCTTTCGTGGCACAAACGATGTAATGGACTACGTCGTAGGACTAAACTGCGTAAAGGCGCACATATACCGCGAAGTGAAAGAAACAACACATGTAGAGAGAAGCAGCGGGTGTGGGTAGTGAACCTTGTTGATGATTGGTGTGACAAGCGGTATTATGTCATGTTAAACCATACCGAGTACGCATACCCTGCGGCTGAGAATATAAATCTTGTCCTAATGGACAACCTGAAATATTTTTATCATTACGTTCATATATATATCATGACGAAGTTCGCAGTGAGGTTGTGGCTAAAGGCTTGTGCGAGTTTTTAATAGAGTTTAGGGACGAGTATCGCTTGTTAAGCAAAAAGGATAAATATGGACACATGTTTCTCTCAAATAGAGCGCCGGATTGTTAATGTGTGGATAAAATGAACGAATATGATCCCAATAAAACATTAAAGCCGATATTACTTCACGTTGGAACAACTCCTTGCACGAATCACTAACTTATGATATGACGCGACCGTGTGACTCACCCCACACCTTCCGTCGAGCCGAACCGCCTACCAGTGGCTCATAGTCACCTCAGAGCTTGACCCGAGTGGACGTGCTCTCCTCACAATAGAAAACGATGGAGCTTCTGTTGAGCAGTATCCTTAATGTCGTATACGATGTGTCCGTGACGAAGTCAGTGCCTGTGTTCAGGCTTAAAACCGGGGCTATTAATTATGTACTTAAAACGATTTGTAGACAATCGAACTCTGGTAAACGGAATGTTATTTATTTAAGTGTTGAGGAGATGAACAGAATTTTCGTGGTGGTTGAGAAGTTGGGGGTAGGATCGTTATAAAATACCTGCAGGTGTAGGTACAAAAAGAGAGCAGATTAGTGATACACCCTCATACCGTTATCTGTACGTTGTGTATAAAACGTGACCAACCATGCATTGATATACGGCTGATGTGGAAGGATGCAAAAGACAATAACGTCCTTATCCCCACGCGAAACCGTTTCATGTTTGAAGTTTGAAGTCGTCGGTTTCCGCAAACTAAAACCTATATTAGACGCGGGTATTACCGATATGCTTTATTTTGACACGGTTCTCGAATATGCGTACACCGCTCTGCTCGACGTTTCACCGAGTGTAGGGAAGAGCAAGGTATTTAAGGCATAGGCATTTAAGGTATTTAAAGCAAGGTATTTAAAAGGCATAGACTCGGCGAAATATCACGAACTTTGGTACAAAGCACTTGAACGGTACAGGGCTGAGCTCACCTACACTGTTCACCCTGAAGAACTATTTCTTTATATAATGGTCATTTTCCGGCACGATTTAGAAGATTACTTCAATTGTCCTTATGCGCTGTGAAGAAGAATTCACGGTTGAAAAGCTCGGATTGAAAAGAATAAACCCGCGTTTGGAAAGGAGTGTTTACAAACTTGAATTTAATAATGTTGTTGTGGCAAACGATGACCTCTTTGTGCGTGCTTTTGAGTGTATTCTATCCGTGTTTAAAGAGAGTGATAACTTCCCACCCAATTGTAAAGTGGGTGCAAAAATAGTGTTAAACGATCTGAAAGCCCTTTATATAGAATCAGGGCCGCATTTAGGGGGTGGCGCAGCGGGCAAATGTCCAAGGCCCCCCGCCCGATGTGCCCTGCAAATTTCAATTGAAAAAAATTAAACGTCACGTATTTGCCATCTGCAACGAGTTTTACTTTTTCCGGCAGGCGGCATGGCATCAGGCATTCTAATATCCGCTTTGATGGTGTTTAATTTGTTATTGTTAGTGTTACTCATTTCTAATGTTGTTACTAACTTACTTCTTGTTGTTTCTGTTGCAGATTCATGATTTATGTTCTTATTGTTGGCATTGTAATATGTACAACATGGAAACGAGCCGTGACCGGGATCGAAGGAGGAAATATAAACCCGGTAGTGAAAAGCGTAAGGATAAGAAGCGCAGAGAAGAGTTTCTTGCGACGGTGCCGAAACTGACTAATTGGATTAAATCATCAGCAACTAAGTCAGCCCCTTCAGCAGACCCACCAGCTTCCTCCGCTACTTCAGCAGCTGCGTTTTCAGAAGACGCGTCTGTGTCAGTGCGTTCAGCAAGCCCAGCAGCTGCCTCCACTACTTCAGCAGCTACATTTTCAGGAGACTCGTCTACGTCAACCCCTTCAGCAGGCCCACCAGTTGCCTCCGCTACATCAGCAGCTGCGTCTTCAGAAGATCCGTCTACGTCAGTGCGTTCAGCAGGCCCACCAGCTTCAGGACATGTAATTAATGACATTGGTTTGTGGCCACAAGTGCTGACCGATGACTTTAGAGAATTCTGGATAGAGCGGGGAATATTAGATTGCCGAAATTATGACAGCGACTTCAGTAACTCTTCAACTACTGAAAGTGGTACAACACGCCGATGTACGAAGACATTATTTGTTAAGAAACATGGCCTGACGATTGAGAGGATTGAGGTGTCATGGCTGTGCTATTTTGAGTCCACAGGCTGTGTTTACTGTTTTGTCTGTAAATTAATGTCGAGGGCGGACAACAAGTTCACAATCGGGTTCAACGACTGGAAGCATGGTAGACAATCGGTCGAAGCACACGGAAAATATGAGCAAAATATGGAGTCTATGAGATATTTGTTGGTTAGAAAGTCTGTCTCCGGCCGTGTTGATTCGAAACTGGTGAACCAGTTTGAAAAGGAGTGCAACTACTGGCAGGAAGTTTTGCGGCGCTGTGTCGATGTTATCAAGTATATCACGTCACGAAGACTAGCAATTCGTGGACACGACTCCCATTTCGGTTCACCAAACAACGGCAACTATTACAGAATTTTGGAACTTTTAAGTAAGTATGACAGTTTTCTAGCTGCGCATATAAGCGAGCATGCTAACAAAGGTAGCGGACACACCTCGTATCTCTCTCAATTCATTTGCGAGGAA
This sequence comes from Bathynomus jamesi, assembly GCA_023014485.1. Lineage (NCBI taxonomy): Eukaryota > Metazoa > Arthropoda > Malacostraca > Isopoda > Cirolanidae > Bathynomus > Bathynomus jamesi. Next base: position 1,031,237 of record JAJOZX010000162.1, read on the forward strand.
CTCATACTGTTGATGGCCGATAAAGTACTTCAGACGATTATCCGAGAAATCCAGCAGTCAAAATACTACTCTCATCCGTCGACTCTACGCCTGATGTTTCCCACACCGATCAACTGTGCTCCACCGTCCGATATGTGGTTGAGTCTGGGTCCGTCGAGCGATTTCTACAGTTCATACCTATGAACACACATACAGGGAAAGGAATCGCCGACGTGGTCCTCAACTTTCTGGAGACGCATGGCATTCGAATTGGAGACTGCAGAGGACAGTCTTATGATAACGCAAGCAATATGGCGGGGAAATACAACGGCGTAAAGAGCCACATCAAGTCAAAATCTCCGTATGCTGAGTTTGTGCCATGCATGTGCCACTCACTAAATCTTGTGGGTAAATCAGCAGTGGGCAGTTGCACAGCAGCCGTTGAATTGTTTATGCTCATTCAGAATGTCTACACGTTTCTCGTCTCCTCGACATACCGATGGCGTCGACATGTAGAGGTTCTCGATAGTAGTTCCCATAGTGAGAAACTAAAGGTCGACAAAGGTCTCTCCGATACCCGCTGGTCAGCCAGATCAGATGGAGTCCAATCTTTAACCGAAGGCTACGCCGAGAATATCGTGGTACTGGATGAGCTAGCAGCAGATACCAGCCAAACTGTGGAAGCCAGGATCGAAGCCAGGGGATTGTCTAAACAGCTTCAACAGCTCGAAACAGCCATTTTATTGGTTTTATGGAAGACTATTCTCGAACGATTTCAAAAAACGAATGCATCTCTGCAAAAACAAGGAATGTCGTTAGACTCAGCCACCCTCTTGCTGAAATCACTACTGCAATTTGTTGAAGATCTCAGATCAAGATTTGACGAATTCGAGGACCAGGGCATCGGAAAGTGTGGTCATCGAGTATATAAGGAATCGACTCAACGCACAAAGAAGAGAAAGCGCCATCATGACGAAAGCGGAACTGCCGAAGATACGAACCTGACACCAAGAGATTCATTTCGGACCACTGCATTTCTACCGATAATTGATAAACTGTGTACCACTCTGAACACTCGTCTAGAAGCGTACGCTGTCCTGCAGAAAAGATTTGGATTTTTGTATTTCCTTCTAGTCCTGGACATCGACAGTCTTCGACGGTCAGCTGAACATCTAGTAGAATGCTATCCGACTGATCTAGAGAAAGAGCTAGTAACAGAAGTTGTGCAGTTCGCTGCCCTAATGAAACTCACCGAAAGTGAAACAGAATCCCAGACGGAACGTGAAGACACGTGCAACAGATTTTATCGGCATATGAACACAAACGAACTGAAAGGAACATTCCCAAACATGGAAATAGCAATGAGAATATACCTGTGTATGTTTGTCATGAACTGTTCTGGTGAACGTTCATTCTCGAAACTCAAACTGATAAAAAATTACCTTCGCTCCACAATGGGCCAGGAGCGCCTTTCGTCCCTGGCGCTGTTGAGTATAGAGCATGAGGTGTTGCAGTCGGTGAGTTTCGAGGACACAATAACGCAGTTTTCCAAACAAAAAGCAAGGAAGCGTCCTATGTAATATTCATTACAAATCTACACTCTATCTACAGCACAGTAAGCTGTACAGTTTAGCTGCTTATTAAGTGCATTACAACTGTGTAGCTGTTTATTAAGTGCATTACAATAACTGTGTAGATGTTTATTAAGTGCATTACAACTGTGTAGCCTACTAGTGTAGCTGTATACACTGTATGTGTACATAATTAAGTTATAGTCTTTAATATCACATTAATAAGCCGAATGGCTTCCGCATGTGTTTTGTGTGTGTTAAAAAAATATATCTGTTATGTGCATTACAAAATATTGTCATTCATTAACACACTATTATAATATGTTAAATCGTATTTAATGTGTAGTACAAAGCAATGAGGATATAACTGTAGATTCGATTACGTGTGAGTTTAGTATTTTATTTAAGCGCTGTCGAACTTAAAAAGCGGTAATATATATATATATATATATATATATATATATATATATATATATATATGCTGCAAATCCACAAGGAAAAAAGAAAAACGATTCCAAGGCCTTTCGTGTATTCAGAGCTACACGAGGTGTAGCTCTGAATACACGAAAGGCCTTGGAATCGTTTTTCTTTTTTTTTTGTGGGTTTGCAGCATTCATTCATTTCACGTGTTTAATTGTAAAATTCATCCCATATATATATTGGAATTCTTCTGCACTATTATTTTGAAGTTTATATCGAAGTATTTTTTTGATGCGTATACATATATTAAATGTGTATATAGATTTCTACTGTACTATTATTTTTGTATATACAGTATATTCCTCGTTTAACCTGTGTATTTTTTGGCGTATACTAGATTTCTTCTGTTATTATTATTTTTTATTGTATATTTATTACCTATATATATTTTCGAATAAATTAAATAATTTTTACCACGGATTCGTTTTGCGACTAAATAAACAGAATGGTGTAGTTGTTTTTTATTTAATTCTTTTGGTTTATGATATTATTTGATTTAATTGTGCGTTGATGGGTGTATGTATATATAAACAACATTATTTTTAGGATAAATAAATAGTATTTGCCAACTGGCTGGCGATACATTATTGTACATTAATATATATATATATATATATATATATATATACTACTCCAAGATTACTCCTTCTAAGCCAGCTGATGCTGATGGATGGTCTCTCTTTCCTTTAGTATACCGTCGGACCATTAATTAAATAAATAGCGCACTCTGACAACCATTAAAATAAATATACTAGGGGCACTCAATATATTTTGCCCCACCCTTTTCTCTCAGCTAAATAATAGGCCATGCGGCTGAAATGTCTTTTGGGCCGCAAGTTTGAACTTTCTGCGCTTCACATAACCGGATTTTTCCAGTTTGAACTTCTCCTTCTTGTATAAAACCGCTTTTAAACGCCCTTGTATAAAACCGATGGTTAACGCAGTTTCGAAAATGGCGTCTGACAGTGATGTGCGTTGTAAACAGAGAGCTGTTATCGGAGAAACATCGCTTGAAGACAAGAAACGCAGTGGCCGCCCTTCTACTTCTCAGTACGGATAAAAATGTCCAACAGATTCGATTGCTGGTACGAGCAAATGTTTTTCCATTTTTAAACTTTTTGTGCCATTTGTAAACGTTAGCTACACTGAGAGCATCATTTCCAAAAGCTGTTTTAATCATTTCGTTCGTCTCCGATGCAGATTTTCCAAGTTTAGCACAAAATTTAATGCGCGCGCATTGCTCAATTTCCGAGATTTAGACGTACTACAAAAACACACCCTCCCTTTAAACGCTCCAACCAACTACTGACTCATGATAGCAGATTTTGCTTCAGACTGCAGACGCCAGAGGGCAGGAAGACACATATGTAAACGGTTATTTCTTATGTGCATTCATTTGTCCATAGCAATAAAATTATCGATACTTTTTGATCACTCCTCGTATATTGTTACCGTACAGAGACTCCAGAGACGTATAAAGCGAGTTCGACCGGAGAGAAAACTGGAAGACGTCCTTCTTTTGCACGATAACGCAAGACCACACAACAGTTTGCAAACAAGAGAGGTCATTCCAAAAATGCGCTCGACTGTGTTGCCCCACCCTCCATACAGCCCGGATCTGGCACCTTCAGACTTCCATTTGTTTGGGCCAATGAAGGATGCTATTTGTGGAAGAAAGTTTCAGAGTGACGATGAGGTTGTTGAGGAGGTTAAGAGGTGGCTCCAGCGGAACCCAGCGGACTTTTACCAGCAAGAAATAAAGGCCCTTGTTTCGAGGTGGAGGAAAGCCGTAGAAAAGGATGGAGACTATGCGGAAAATAAAAACTTGTAAAAAAGGTATGTAACTACTTGTGTACAAAATTTGTGGAACTTACAAGGAAACTTGGAAAGAAAAAAAAAAAGGTGGGGCAAATTATATTGAGTGGCCCTCGTATACTTGCATTAATATATATATATATGTGTGTGTGTGTGTGTGTACATTCCTTCTAAGCCAACTAAGGCTGTAAAGAAATTCATTATGTTATGAGACATGCCTGCGTGAACATCTCTTATTGTAGGTTACCTTCTTAGGTCAGGATACCTTCTTAGGTTAGGTTGCCTTCTTAGGTTAGGTTAAGTTAGGTTACTCCTTTGGGGGGGAGGTCATTCTCCCTCTCCCCCCAAACCCCGTCTCCCCCTTCATGCATCTTGGGGGCTAAACCCACTCCCCCTTGTTGCATAACCCCACTCCCCCCATTACCCTTCTCCCTTCTCCCCCTTGCATCATTCACCATCTTGCATAGCAATTGATTTGCACTCTACATTTTTTATGGCATACTACTAGTGCCATCTTTTGCATTATCAAGTTCCTCAAGTGCCATATATCCGTGAGAGCTTCGAGGGATGCATTAGGGGGACACGGAACATACGTTCATTACTTCCGCTCTGGCCAGCGTCTGTAGTTGAGTAACACCGTTTCCCTATAAGTAAAGTGAAGACACAGGTCGGGGGTTAGAATCCCGATTATACTGGTACTAATGTTGGGTTGCTACATCAACGAACTACTATAACGAACCATGGATCGCTACATTATCTGAACGCAGTGGACGATTACCCATCCAACAAATAATCAGACCCAGCGTCGCTTAACAGGAGTTAGAGCAATGGGCCACATTAGTTGTCCTGAACGCCGTGATAGTTTGTGGCCCTTTTGACTCATTATTATTATTATTATTACTTCCATTCAGGTGTTTAATAGAGCTTTGGGGAACACAAAGAAAAAGTTCCTGCCATATCTTCTTTTCCATTTGTGTAGTCCTAAAAAAAGTGTGACACGGTACTTTATTTCCCTGGAAAATATACTGATCGACAGTTAGGATGGCTCTGTTAGTATAGTGGACGTATAGATGGTTCTCCAGTTTTCTACGTCCCTCTACAAACACCGAATCTGTTTTACTATCATCCTAAATGGCTGTCTATATCATGGTATCATCCATTCCGCCATTCTTCAAAACGGGCTGGAAACATTGAGGATCAACGATGTCACACGTACTTCTCTACATCCATGTTCAACCTTTATATGAAAACTATTTAAATCTGGATTCTTCGGAGAATACCATGTTTTCAAAAGTCAAGGGCCTTGACGTCATTTCCGTATCCCACTTATTTTCAACTTCGCTCAAACCTTTCAGAAAAGAGGAGGTTTTCTACATGCTATGATTATTCATTATCGAAGGGGTCTGGAGAAGTCGTTGGAGTGCAATGTGACTAATTTCAGTCAAGAAGGCGATGTCACTAACACAAATGACGATTAGTTTTTGGCATGACTAGCAAGAGACCACTCCTGATCGTTTTCTCTGCCTGGAATTTTGAAATTATATGAGCAAAAGCTGCACGTGAAATGCCCAGAACTTTAGTACTGTTTGTTCAGATTTTGAGTTGCCTATAATATATACTGTACTTGAGTGCTGAACTCTTTATTACAAGAACTCGTTCTGACTGGATTCGCCTATGCAACCAGCAAAGTCACATAGGGATATTATGATTTATAGGTGGCTAAAGTTCATGACTAACAACATCTGATTTAGCACACAAAAGTGGCTACTATTTTTTCATTATTAGGTTCACAAATGGAAAATTATATAATATGTTCTAACTGGTTAGTCATTTATGAAATCAATAATAAACCCCTTCGATTTAAGTGCGGGTGAGATTCTGCTAATTACCGTAAACTGCTTAACATGAAAGCACATTTTTCTTGCGTGGTTTTTACAGTAATTGAACACGTAAGTATTTAACGATGCTTATTATTACGACTTCACTCAATATAATGTAAATTCTCTCTCTCGGTTTCTTCGACAGAGCAACTTCCTTTACCATTATTGGACGCATTATGAGTACACAACAACTCGTTAATATACAGAGCCCGGAAGAAAAAATTAGCTCATAAAAAAAGTAATGGACAAACACGTTTACGTGTGAAACCTTACAACTATGACATATGTAGGACATGACATATCAGGACGCCACGAAGCTTACACGGGTGCAAAGAGGCCTCGTACTGTTAGTGCTTTAGACGTGGTCGAGCGATTTAACACTCCACTCAGACTTTGGTCGCTTTGAGAGGGGTTGCTCAAAATGTTGGATTTCCACATAGTCCAGTTCATAATGTAATTGTAGGTTTCGCGATGCAAACAAAAAACAAGATTCTCGACGCCCAGAAAGACCGCCAGCTATTATGGAACGAACCAAAATGGCCCTTGTTCCTTAGGTGAGGTTCAACCCACGCTCGAGGCTTGCCGATATTCACAATGCTGTACATTTGTCACCATACATCACTCAACAATATCCACATAAACTTGGATACAAAGGAAGATTAACGTGTCGAAAACCTATGTTCACAAAAGCAAATGTAAATTGTAGATTCGAATGAGCCAAGGAAATGATTCACAAGCCTCCTGTATTTCAGAAAACGGTTCTATTTTCAGACCAATCTCCATTCTATCAATATACCTTAAATAGAGAAACACACTGGCTGTGGAAAAGGTCAAATCAAGCCTATTAAAAATCTAGAATGCATTTTAAGTGCAATAACCGCACTTGAATAAGATGGAAAGGGAAAAAAGGCAATTAAGTGGGAAACTTAACTGCCTTTTCCCTCTCTATCTACGAAGAAAGCGTGGACGTTTAAGTGGAAAGAGGGCCCTGGTATTCGCCGAAGAACGTCTGAATTCCAGGAAATATGAACTCATCTTTCAGAACCATTTTGTTCCATCAAGAAACATTGCGGTTTAATAAGCTTGTGTTGCAAGAAGACTGCAATCTGTCACGTCTCAATATACACTACTGTACTTAAGAATTCTTTTTTGGACTCCGATAAGCTAAGATATAAATCGTGTTGAGCACTTCTGGGCAAAGCTGGGCACTTGCGGTTTTTTTTGCGGTACTGCGGTACTGCGGTACTACCGCACTACCAAACCGGTACCGCATAACGCAGTACCGCAAAGGATCGCTGAAAGTACAGCAGTACCGCTACCGCATTTTTTGCTGTACTGCGTTATGCGGTACCGGTTTGGTAGTGCGGTAGTACCGCAGTACCGCAGTACCGCAAAAAAAACCGCAAGTGCCCAGCTTTGCTTCTGGGAGCATTTTGATCGTCAACTACAGCAAACAAAGTCTCCTCCCACAACTGTTTCAAATCTAAAGGAAATATTAACTAAACTCTGACAAAATTTGGACCATAGCGTCATCCAAAATCTCTTCACATCGATGGCATAAGGTGATCAAGTCCTTCATGGAAGGCGTGGAAAGGTCGCAAGAAATTGATTGAGTGTATTTACGTTTTATCATATCTCCTACATGTGTACAGACGGTTGACAAAAGTAAATAGACACCTTTCGTTTCACCATAGTTTCTCATTTGATGATAAAAGACATTAAATAATAACAAATTTATTGAATAAATATATTTAGAATTTGTTGTTTTCCCCTTCACATTATGTAAAGTTGACACACGTTCTGGCATTTCAATGATGAGCTTTGCCATTTGTTCTTGAGGACAATCATCGTGGTGTCTATTTACTTTTGTCAACAGTCGTATAGTTGAGGAAAAAAGTTCGCTAAGAAGAAATCTAGGGAAAAAATACTTAAGATTTTAACAGCATCAAAATAATTTAGAATTCATTGGAAAATAAACTTTTGTCCTTCTTTCCCTTTTATATGACTAAGTGATGAATACATTGCTTCTTCAAACGCTTCACCTCCTCACTGCGACTGATATATGATAAGGGAGGATTATATATATAGATACCCATTTATGCCCATATAAAAAAGAATACATTAGACAGCTAGATGGGATTCAAAGAAGCTTCACAGCCAAGATCAATGGGTGCAAAGAACTAAATGCGAATTAAATCTATATTCACTGGAAAGGAGAAGAGAGAGATACACCATTATTTACACTTGGAAAATAATGGAGAAACTAGTCCCTAATCTTACTCTGAACCCTTTAACTCCCCAAACAACAGTAGAAAATAGAAAATGAAGACTGTGTCGTGTTCCCAAATTAGAGGCTAGACAGGGAACATCCTTAACCCTGAAAGAAAATAGTTTTGTTGTGAGAGGGCCAAGACTGTTTAATCAGCTGCCCAAAGACCTAAGGAACACGAGTGGTGTTGCGGTGGACATCTTTAAAAGATGATTAGACGCCTGGCTCAGAACAATCCCCGATGAGCCAGGCGTACCTAGCTATGTGAGGTGGAGAGTACAAGAGACCAACTCACTACTTCACCAGGCCAACTCGAGAGGAGGCGCGACAAACTTGACTTTCGTGAAATGAGGAATCATCGCACGGAACATTTGAAAGGTTGAAAGGTGTATATATACACTTTATGTTACTTTATGTGAGTTTGAACGACAGTTCAGGATCGACCTGCGGTCAACCCTTCTGCAGTATCCCGCCTCATTTGTGGGATTTGGTGAAGGAGAGAATTACTGTATGATCTCCTTCTGTCCTCGTAGCCAGCCACGCATGGTTGGTCAGGGACTTTGCACAGGAATCTGTCGAGCTGGTTTAATATGACAGTTTACCTCTAAGGGTCTTTTTTTTACCCACCCTCTATATACCTTGTACACCTTGTAGTAGTTTCGTACATTGGTGTCTCTTCACACGAAGGGCAACCTGGTGGTCACGCCTCTAGGCCTGGCTTGTGGAGGAGCGAGTTGCTCTCTTGCGCTCTCCACCGCACACAGCCAGGTACACCCGGCTCATATGGTACCGTCTGAGTCAGGCATCTAGTCTTCTTTTGAAGACTTCAACTTTGACCCCTGTAACGTTCCTGAGTTCCTTTGCTTTGGAAAGTGATTAAAAAGTCTTGGCCCCCTGACAACCAAGCAATTTTTCTTCAATGTTGAGGAGATCCCTTGTCGGGCCTTTAATTTGGGAACACTACAATTCTGCCTTTCCTATTTTCCAGTGTTGTTTGGGTGGTAATTGGGTTTAGTTCGAGGTTTGGTACCAGTTTTTCGATTATTTTCTATGTATATATTTTGGTGTACCCCTCTCTTCGTCTTTCCAGAGAGTACAGGCTTAGTTTATGTAGTCTTTCCCAGTACAGTAGTTGAGCTCTTTGCAGTCATCGATCTTGGCTGTGAAATGTCTCTGAATATCTTCTAGTGTATTAATTTCTTCCTTCTTGTATGGGGACGTCAAGACTGAGCAGTATTCAAATTTTGGTATGATCACTGTTTTCAGCAGGGGGTATCATTACTTTCTTGTCCCTTCTTTTAAAGGTTCTTAATACCTGTCCCACGACTCCTTTTGCTTTGTTTATCGCTTTCTGATTTTGTGTCTCGAATTTTGCATCATAGGTCATTGTAACACCCTACTCTATCGCTTTCGTACTTCTCTGAATTTCCTGTCTGTCTGGGGCATAATCTGCTGTCTAAGTTCCTCATTTCTACCATATCTCAAGAGCTGGAATTTCTCGGTGTTAAATGTCATGTTGTTCTCTTCTGACCATTTGTATATTGTGTTGGTGTCCCTCTGCAAGGCCTCCACCCCTTTTACATTGCTGATTTTTCTGCTGATTTTTGTGTCGTCTACAAAGGATGTTACCATACTATTGGTGTTTACTTCAATGTCTATGCATGTTAGCATGATAATGAAAAGGAGTGGGTCCAATACTGTTCCTTGTGGTACTGAGCTGCGTACTTCTGATTCTGATGATGATATACTTTGAATTTTAACGACCTGTAAAAGTTCTCTGAAGAAGTTGTAGATCCATTTTCCAACTTTGCCTGTTATTCCCATATGTTTCATTTTATGCGCTATTATATCATGATCACATTTGTTGAAGGCTTTAGCAAAATCCGCGTATATGACATCGTAGTTTTCATTGTCTTCAAGTGCGTCTAGGATGTTGTTATAGTGTTCTATAAGTTGTGATGGCATAATCTTCCTGATCGGAATCGTGCTGATTTTCGTTGTCTTTCCAGTGTCTCAAAGAAGTCATATATTTTCTCTCTAACTACGAGTATTCTTTCAAATACTTTGGTAAGATGGGATATGAAAGACACCAGTCTTTCGTTCTTTGCTTGAGATATGTCCCTTCCTTTATATATCGGTACAATGTTCGCTCTTTTCAAGATACTCGGTATTTCTCCAGTGTTTAGGGACCTTCTCCATTTCCAATATATGGGCGTAGCTATTTCATTTTTGCAGATTTTACTCAATAATGCATTTCATTTGTTCTGAACTGCCATTGAGTGTGATTTCATTTGTCCTATAGCTCGTGCTATATCTTTTGGGGTAAAATAAAAATCTGTTATACAATCTCCTTGCAATTTCTCTTCAAAGAATGTATCTCTGTCAGATATCGCTTTGTCACTTTTTTGGGTACTGAAGACTGATTCATATTGGGCTCTCAGTGTTCAGATATTTCTTTTATATCGTCGGTTAGTTCATTATTTGCTTTCCTTAGGGGCCCGATAGTGGCGCGCGTTTTTGTTTTCGCATAGCTATAGAAATATTTTGGATTATCCTTTATTACTTCCACCACCTTTTCCTCTTTCCTCTCTGTATGGCCCTGAATCAGGGCTTGTATTATTCTATCGATATTCTCCAGTTTTTCTTGTATTACTTTTCCGGTGTTGTTGTCTCTGCAGTTTACTAGCTTCTCAGCTACCCTCTTTCTTTTGCGGAATATTGTTAGCTTTTGCCTCTCGAACCAGTTCCTCTTTCCTTTTGGCTGTGCTTTCAGAGTATATTTTTCTAAAATTCCCAGCGTCTTCGCTTCTAAGATTGTTAGCATTTCTACGGTTGTTTTATTCTCGAAAAATGTTTTCCACTTTATTTGGGTCATACGAGATCTGATTTCTTCCCAATGTATAGTCTTGGAGTTTAAATCAAAGGTCCCAAATTTGCTTCTTTCTTCATTATAGGTATTGTCTTTTAATGTTTTCGCCATATTTGTTGGTATCTCGATTATGTTGTGGTCTGGGATAATGGTTACGGTTATTTTTACGTCAACAATCAAGTTCGTGGTCTTCTCTTGTGCCCCCCTTGTCCTGGTATATATATATATATTGTATATATTTCTACCCACCTTTTTGCTTTTTATAAATGGGAAATTAAAATCACCCAGATTATTATATTGGGGGATGGAGAGTTTACGGACTTTATTTGGTTTCTGATACAGGGTGGCCCAAAAGGTACCTACCAACATTAACTTACATTTTCTCCGAAACGAATGAATAGAATGCGATGAAAATTTGCTGACACACTATACTACTCACGCCATTTGTTTAACATCAGTTTGGCGAGAATGTCATTGGTTTGGATTATCGGAAGCACCATGGAATCGGCATTGATTGACCTGCCTATTCGCCTGATCTCAACCCGTGTGACTTCTTTTTGTGGGGATACCTCAAAGATAGAGTTTACCAGAGCAACCCAAAGACTTTGGAGGAGCTGAAATCATCGATTGAACGTCAAATCGTCGACATTCCGACACAGGTTCTCCACAACGTAGTATCGAATTTTGGGATGAGGTTGCGAAAAATCGTCGAAGTGGAGGGACAGCACATCGAACACATTGTTATATAAATGGCTCGAGTTGCTGATTTGAACGGCGTTCGAACTATCTTTGTACTCTCAGTAGTTTTGGTGAAATAAAGGCTTAAACTTGGTAGGTACCTTCTGGGCCACCCTGTATCGTCAATGGTATGCGAAAAATTTTCAGTTGGAGAGTTTGGGGGGGTCTATAGATGACTATCAGTACCACGTTTAGTTTCTCTATTTTCACTGCAAGGGTTTCCACGAAGTTGTTAGATTTACTTATTACCGTCTCTGTCATATGACTCTCATGTATATAAATAGCACACTCACCTTTACGTCTCGCTGTTCTATCCGCTCTTAGTAAGTTGAATCCATCGATATGGAATTCTTTCTTATCGATACAGTGTTCGCAGTTATCGCAGTTTCGTTGGCAATCTTTAAGATGTGTTTCTGTGAGGTATGCGATGTCCGCCCTTGTTTCGTCCACAAATCCTTTCAGGTACGAAACTTTGTTTAGTGAGTTGTTCGGTTTTTTCCTTGAATATCTGTCAGGACAATGTTCACGTTCTTGTTTTGCATTGCCCGTTGTGCATTTTAAGTTCGTTGTCCTTTGGTATCGCGTGTTTTGTAGCCCCGTGGTCCTCCGAGAGAGATCCGTTTCCGCCTACCTGTTCTGGCAGCTTCTTGCCAGGAAGCGGTCCGACTCGGGGGTTCCTAGCTGTGTCAGCTACATGTGCTCTGTGAGACTTAGCAGCCGTATTGTGTCCGAGATGTTGAAAAAATTTTGTTTGCTATTTGTGCACATATGTTTTTTCACATTTTTCCTGTTGTCCTTTGAAACTTGTCTTTGTCCTTTGAATTTGTCGGGAGGTGATGGTAGTAGCAGTTTTTCCCATATTGGCAGGTCCCATATGTCGCGTAGGTCTTGCAAATGTCCGGATGGTAGAATTTGCAGTTTTCACCACATTTACGGTGATCATTATTGTAGAAGTAGTTGCACAAAGGAGGGTGTTCGTATATACATTGTCTTCCCTTATATCTGGAAATTCCTTTCACATAATATTTACATTTAGTTTCTTCCCCATTTTTACTTGGGGCCTTTGTTTTTGACGGCTTCAGTTTGATTATTTGATTGTCTACTTGTTTTTTTTATTGCTGCTACTGTCCTATCTTTGATATCTTTGGATTAGGTTTTGTACCTCTGTTTTATTTATATTTATATTCTCATTCAAACATATATATATATATATATATTATATATATATATATATATGCCTCGTTGGCACTATAATAATAATAATGTTAGTTAGGTTAAGTTAATGAATATTAATGATTATTGATTAAGATTGCTTGAGGCTGGGGTCACCAGGTCTTTGCAGACCAAATAATGTTATTAATTATTATTAACGAAATTAATAGAGTGAGTTTGCTTCTTTTATTAAACAAATTAATGAGATTTAAGTGAAACAAATAACGTTGCAGTTGTCTGAATAAAAATTGTATTGAAATGTTATAAATGTGCGCTTGATTAATGACATCAATATTATATAACGCGCGAGGTAATGATATTCTTTATATAAAGTTAGGTGAATGACACCAGGCCAATGAGGGCCTGTTACAACGTTGTTTACATAATGAGATCGAACGTGTCACTGAGGTCCTTGAGGAGGGAGGTGAGATGTGATTGAGGCAAATGCCTCGAGTGTGGCTCGCGAGGTGATGTCATCTTGGTCGTGGTTGTGTGGGAAGCGCGAAAGTATCTGAAAGCGTCCTCGTGGCTATATAATATATATATATATATATATATATATTATATATATATATAAGGAGGGAGAACAAGCAAATGAAAAATGAGGTACCTCCCAGGAATCGAACCCGGGATCATCCAATTGCCGGTCGGATATGTTAACCACTACACCAAGGACCCCGATTTTTTCATTTGCTCGTTCTCCCTCCTCATCTTGTGCGGAACACTCTTCTACACAAGCGTCGTTCTTTACATTAATTATACTGTGTGTTGTTTGCAGTTAAAATGTATATATGTACGGCATGCGAAGGTGCCCCCTTAGGGCATTTGATTCCGCTCGTATGTAGGAGAATTACGAATTATAATCAATATTTAAAAAGAGGGTGTCCAGCTGAATTTCACATATCCCCACCTCATACGAATCACGGCCCAATTCAATGGGTCCATGGAGCTCTGTTACAAAGTTGGCTAGTGTGTTGTTAGGGTGTACAGACAGGGACGAGGACGACGGGAGTGTGACGTAGAAATGGTTAGGAGCCATGTTGCATACTGTTTAAGCTTCATTATTGCATCAGCTTTTATATAGGTGTTGAAGCTTTCTGGGTACCCTAGCCATTTCACAGGTACATTTTTCTCTTTCCTGAATCTTTGCTTCCTAAAATTTTCTCAATTTTAAACACATTTTTTCCTAAATTAAATGCCACTTTCTGCAACTCCTCGCGGTAAAAGCTTCCTGAGATTTCTTCCCCATTCAAATCTTCAACGTAATACATCATTATCTCACCTTTAAGTCTCATAGCCCTAACTTTAAAAATCTCACGTGTCCATCCTTGCTCAAATCCCTTCGCGAATTTATTTCCCGAACGCGACAGCCTTACATAATCATTGATTTTGAAACGCGCAGAGTGTGGTAGTGTTCCATCTCTTCTCACCTCTGGGCGCGTACCTCTTTCTAAAACCTCGTCATAGTGCGATGGTGTGAGCGGTTGTAGGATGAGGCCAATGATTCCAGAATGTCTAGAAATCTGTATGTGTTTTTATGTATAAAATAGCGATGCATGCGTTACGTTATGGTACGTTGAACTCTTTCAGCTAAAGAAGCCTTATGTATAGAATTGGTTGTGTAATAGCTGATATTAAAATCTGTCAACATGTTCTGAAAAGCACGGCCTATAAATTCCTTCCCCATATCAGTACAAAAATAGCCAGGAACCCTGTTTTCTTTTAACATCAGTGTTTTGGTGGCTTTAGCAACTGTTTCAGGTGATTTATTTTTCAGAGGAATTAGCCACAGATATCTAGAGAATACATCTATTATGAATAGAATGTAGCGGTAACCATCGTTATACACAGAATATCTTTGCATGTCTGTTAAATCTGCTTGCCAAATAGAGTCAATCGAAGCAGCTGTTGTCTTGGCTGTTTTAAACCTTTTTCTCACAGGCTTATGAAGTGTATAAGCGTCCTGCTCCCGCAAAAATCTCTCAACATCTTTTTTTCCTACTCCGTAAACAGTCTATTTACTACGCCGTAGGAGGCTGGGTTAGAAATGTCATAATAACGTCTTCTTAATATGTTAGCCATTTGCGTATTTTAGAGGCACGTGGGTAGGGTTGACCGTTGTTTAACCTCTTCTTTCTCCTCTTCAAAGGTGTTACCGCCGGGGGTGATGGCGTCTTCAATTGTGTCACGTGCGTCGCATGTTCCAAGTCTTTTAACCTGTTCAGATTTCCTATCATTGTTTTGGGGACATTTATTTGTTGTAGTCTTGCTTTAATATGCTTCCATCCTGATGGTGAGGGCCTATCCCACTTTCTCACCAGATCATGGACGATGTCTACGATATTCGATCCCTGTACCTTTACTCCTTCCACAATGATCTCGCCTGTATCGGTCCATTGTATGACGGGGTCCTCATTCAATAGATTATAAAGACTTAAACCTTTATTCCTCAATGTATGTGGGAGGGTGCTTTTTAATACATGCTCGATATGTTGTGTGGCCGACCCATTAATCTTTGGTTGGTCAGCTGTATCGTCGGACACAGGTCCTATGCCACCATGTCCATCGTTCCCCGTGCTGTGCCTAATAACCACGGGAATCTCTGTCGGGTTCTTATAATTTTCGTACTCGTGAAGAAATTTCTGCAGAGCTTCTTGGTATAAGATTCTTTTCTCATCAGGTGTTTTTTCACTGTTTAATAGGGCTAGCAATTCGCTTTCCATTCTTTTAAGCCTGCTTTTACGGGGATCTAGATCCGTGTCTGGATTCTTTGAACTTTGCAGTGAAGCATACACCTCGTGTGGAATCACTACCACTTTCTTCATTATATTAATCTAGTCAGTAAAGGACCCAAAACTGAAAATAAGATGGGGAGGAATGACCCTCCTCTTTGTACAATAATTCGTTTTTTCTTCCCTACAGTTTGACTTTTACGAGCGAGTGCACGTATTATGTTCTTGTAACGGCGTAGGCGAGCCTTCTGAGGTGGTTTCATTGATACATTGCAATTTATAACGTTAAGACAGATTTCACAGATGCATTTTAAAAAGTCGGAGTCGATATTTTTAGCAAACATCCGCTGCATTGCCCGGGGCAGTCGATGATAGATTTTTATTAATTCATGGTATTTCTTTAGCCTCTTTGTCATTCTGGAATATACACCGTTTCAGGCTCGTTTGGAAATATATTCGTTCTTAGAAGCACCCTAAACGTGTTTCGCGGATGAAGGTCGCAAAGCAAATATCCGTAACGCGGGTTGTAGCTTCTTTATAAACTTCCAAAAACTCCTTACGCTGATTCGGGAACATTTGATTGGCTAATACCCCAATTTGTGATACATCTCTACGTTGCGCGAATAAGACTAGATATTGTGTATTTAACGACACATCGCGCATGTATCTATTTTTGAAAAATAGATTCTGATTGATGAAGAACACGCTTATGTTAAGATGGTGGGAGAATACTGTAAATGTCTCGGCAAACGTTTTATCCATCTCCAACATGAGATCGTCAATTACAATGACTGTATGTTCATTTCCCTTTAACGAATTAACATCATATACACCTTTGTGGAACAAAATATCATCTTGGTACTCGTTGAACACTGATTGATACGTCGAATAGCACCATATAACTTTATGCACAAATTTTGAGAACATCTCTCCCTTTTCTTTAATGATTTTAAGCATAAACACAGTTTTACCACATCCTGTAGGTCCAGATATAATACATGTGGATGGGCTCGTGAACCTGAATTTTTCTACAGAGTCCATTTCTAACACGTCACACTCCTAAGTGGGTCATTTACAAAATATAATAAATATTTAAGTGCTACTCCTTATATTCTACAGTCTTGTTTTTCTCTTCTCCCACAGAACCGTGAATGACGATGAGGTACAGCACCCCATCATCGACATTACAGATGACCCCGACGACAGTGTAGTTGTGATCACAGAATCCTTCCCCGCCGACGAATCCTCACCAGCGATACCTGTAGCACGCGACAATTCAAAGCGGAGGCATGATGAAGAGCCCTCCACGTCAGGTATAAAGCGTGCCAGGATTGCCCCGGTTGTTAGACCACCAGTAGTAGAGCCCCAACCCTCTGCGTCTTACGACACAACCCCACAATAGTACCTTCCTCAAATAAAAATATATCCCCTTATTCCTGTTCAATTCCGTGTACATCCTCCGCAGCAGCTTCTCGCTCTGTTGAGGATGGCATAACATTCGAGTTGGTGCGCACCGCTACCCCCACCCCAGCCTTGACTAGAAATCGGTATATAGTCAGGGTTGATCCTAGATCCATGTATAGCAATGGTGTTGAACACGGACTACGGCGCATAGTTGAGCGTATTGTAGAGTTTGCCCTTCAGAACCGCGACGAACGTGAAGTCAGGACGAGGCTGTCCTTTGGATTCGGGTCAGATGACGGAGATGTAGATGATTTTTGGGTAGTAATACCTTCAGACGTTTGGCAGCTGAAGATATAGAGTATATATTAGGCCGTATAATGCAGGCCTCTCAAAGTAGTATAGCCTTCAATATGGACAACTTCACGGTAAATATTGACCGTGTATTCCGTGTTGCGGGTCATAGCGCCACACCTTATACTCTTAACTTCAATTCTCAGGCTATTTTAGACGGCATATAAACGTCGATCGTGGTTGCGGCTTTATAGCAGTGTCTTAGCACGTATGTTTACTGTACTAAATACACGGACCCAAAAATTTGGTTGCCTACGGTAGTGGAGCGTGCCCGTAAACTAGCTGTAGACTGTAAACTTGAGTTTGACTGTGCTATGGGTCCTGAAGAACTGAGAAGGGTAGAACAGGAAATGAATGTTCGTATAGTTGTATTTGGAATGGATGATCGTCGTAGACTGTGTATGTTTTAAAAGCTGTGTGAGAGATCGTACAAGGCCCTACTTATTTTAGGACTGTCAGGGACAACGTATCTCCCCATCCGTAATATAAGGGACCTTTACGCGAGTTATGATAAAAGTCGAAAATATGGCGACATCATGATTTGTGTAAGGGTGTATCGAGTTTGCGGATGATATAGTGAAACATTGTAAAGTCACATGGTATGTGAGCAGTGTAAAAGCTCCAAATGTGAAAGCCGTGTAGTTGAAGCTGAGAAGAGGGATTGTGATGTGTGTAGACGTTTTTCAATAATGTTTTGACCAATTGGCACGTGCAGGAAAATGAGAATCTGTGAATGTGGTATGTTTCATATGATGGATAATTGGGGAATTTCAAGCATAAATGTGATGAAATTCACTGTCTACATGCCATGAGAAATATAAGGCGGTTGGAGTAAAGCATGTATGTTATATGAAAGACGCTAAGCCTAAAAATACCCTTGTATAACTGTGTACTACGATATAGAAACATACACGAACGCTGAAACCAAAGAGGTTATTCCACATTTACTTGTAAGCCAGACTATCTGTGATGAGTGTATGGAGATCGAGTGTGATGAGTGTCACAAATGTGGTAAACGGACAAACGTTTTTAAAACGATGCCACGATAGCCCTGTGAAACTCTTTGTGTCCTATATTGTCAAGTTAGCGGACAAGTTAAAAAAATGACTGTGTATATTCTCGCCCATAACGGGGCAAAATTTGACACACAGTTCCTTTATAAGGAGTTGCTTGAGCACGAGTCATCTGAGATATTTACAGGTGATCCCTTGAAAAGAGGCAACAAACTAATACAGATGCAAATAAGAGGTAATGTACAGTTTAAAGACACTTTATTATTCACACCTTGTAAATTAGCAAAGCTACCCAAGGTGATGGGTGTAGCGCTGAAGTTTCAAAAGGATATTTCCCTTACACATTCCTCACTAGCGAAACTTTAAATTACGTAGGACTACCTCCACCCAAACATTACTTTAACTATGAATGTATGAGTACAGATGAACGTGAAGATTTTGACCGATACTACAACAGTTTTAATGAATCTATCCTTATAATATAGCTGATGAATGTGAGCGTTATTGCGTGAATGATGTGCGCGTGCTTAGAGTATGTTTCCAGGCCTTTAGAAGGATGTACATAGGCCGTTTCAAATGCGATCCGTTGCAAGTCGCAACCACCATCGCCTCATTATGTTTTACGGTGTTCAAGAATAACTTCATGCCTAAAGACACCTTAGCCATTATTCACAGAAACAATCCCCGCAGTTATGGGCACAAGGCTATTTACTGGCTCATACACCTACAGCAGCAGACAGGTGTATACATAAAGCATGCCCGCAACACGGGTGAAGTACCCATTAAGGTTAATGGTCGTGTTTTTTGGGTTGATGGTCTAAGT
The DNA here is from genome assembly GCA_023014485.1 of Bathynomus jamesi. Lineage (NCBI taxonomy): Eukaryota > Metazoa > Arthropoda > Malacostraca > Isopoda > Cirolanidae > Bathynomus > Bathynomus jamesi. Next base: position 1,050,373 of record JAJOZX010000162.1, read on the forward strand.
GAAAACCGTGCCACTGGTGAGAAGACTGTGTACTCCTTTAACGGTTGCTGGTGGCACGGATGCCCCGTCCTGAGTGTGGAATCGCAGGAGATATCCACGGTAGATCTCCTGCCGACTGTCTTGCGTGGACCCGCACCCGCGATCAACTTATAGGATCCCAGTTCACTCACAAAGTCTTGTGGGAGCATGAGTATGATGCACGGATGGAGACAGACGGACAGTACCGTGAAGAAATAAACACGATCAAGCGTTCAATGGTGCTGGATCCTCTCAAATGCGGTGATAGCTTGTTCGGAGGGCGTACAAATCCCTTCAAGCTATACTTTCCGCCTACGGAGGGTGTGAAACTCCATTACTACGACTTCTGTTCTTTATACCCCTACGTGATGAAGAACAATCCGTACCCCGTAGGTGCGCCTGAGAAACTGGTGGGACCTGACCTACCACCATCGAGGAGTTCTCAACAAATTTGAACGGGTACTATTTCGGCCTTTCTTTCGTAGACGTACTACCCCCTCGCAATTTATGGATGCCGATCTTACCCGTCGCTATCGATCACAAGCTCATGTTTCCCTTGTGCGTGAAGTGCGCAGAAGAGAGCAATGGTGATTGTGACCATACAACCCACCAGCGTAAAATTAGAGGTGTATATACAAGTCCAGAGCTGGATCTAGCTGTTCGCCGTGGCTACAGCATATTGAAGATATATGAGATGTGGAGGTTTCAGAAGCTACCCAACCTTTTCACGCCATATATAAACGCTTTTTTGAATGATAAGGTCGAAACATCAGGGTATCCGCGAGGAGTTGATACCGAAGATGAAAAGTCGGCTTATATTCAACGTTACCGTGACCGTGAAGGTATACAGCTTGACCGTTCCCAAATTGTAAAGAACCCTGGCAGGCGCTTTAGTGCAAAGTTGTATCTAAACAGTCTTTGTGGAAAATTTGCACAGAATACCGGCAAAGGGAACGTTCATTTGGCACAAAGCTATAGTGAAGTCTGGGATTATGTCAACGCTCCCGATAAAGAGGTCATGGAGATCGTGAATCTAGGTAATACTTACATAATAAAGTACAACAATACCGAATTGGCCACAGATACCCCACGGGTTACAAACATACCTGTAGCCAGCTTCACAACGGCGTAGGCACGTATCAAACTTTGGGGCCTCCTGCATTCTCTTGGGCGGAGGGTATTGTACGCTGGTACAGATAGTGATATTCACAGAGAGGGATGCCTCCTATTGGTGAATTCCTCGGTGAGTTGACTGATGAGATCAAGGATAACCATTTACGCCTTCTAAGCCAACAGTCAATAATATATGCTTTAATTAAAAAAATAGCACAATCTGAATAACATTAAGGAGAAAGTCAATGTTGCTTTTAATAAATAAAAACATTATTTGGCAACTCGTGTGAATTAAGATAAATGGTGGCATCTAGCAACTCAACCTAATAATGTATACCTGAACAATTAAAATAAATGCTATCTGGTAACCCCCTCCATATATAAAAAGTGATATCTGGCAACTGACCATCCTCTATATAAGACCTGCTTGGCTTCGGGACGCTTATAATGATGCGAACTCCGGCGGAATAAAGAACTCTCTCCGTCCTTCTTAGGTTAAGACTTAGGTTAGGTTTCCCTTGGGGGGGTGAGGACATCCCACCTTCTCCCCCAAAGACCTCCTCCGTCTCTCCTTTCTCTTCCTCTCTTAGGTTAAGGCTACCCCTTTGGTTGGAGGTCATCCTCCCTTCTCCCCCCGAAGACCCCTCCCCTCTCCCTCCCCTCTCTCCCCCTTCATTGTCTACCCCTCCCCCTTCATTGCATACCCCCCTTTGCAACATTGATAATTATCTCTGCAACATTGCACCATTCCTGCACTCTCCCATTTTGCGTCCATACTACTGACCATAACCTAATCGTTATATAATTAAAATTAGCAACCAGAGGTCCAAAAATGCATCTCAGAGTCAGAAGGAATATCTGAAGGTTTAAATATAAATTCAAAGAAAGTAGATTAGGAAAGTGTAAATGAAGAGTTAAAGAAAGTAAATTGGGAATGCTACTTCACGAGAAGACTCCAGAAGAAATACCATGTATAATAGAAAATGAAGCTAAACCTATATTACTGAAGCATGTTCCAGAGAGACAAAAAAGAAAATGTAGCAATATGATAATAAAAACCCCCTCTAATAGACAGAGTTTATTTCCACAACAGTTTCGCTGCCCACTGGCATCCTCTTCGGGTGGATACAGAAAAACGAATTCGTTTTTCTGTATCCATCCGAAGAGGATGCCAGTAGGCATCGAAACTGTTGTGAAAATAAACTCTGTCTATTAGAGTGGGTTTTTATTATCATATTTTGACCTTCACGTAGAAAAGTGAAGTTTTTTGCATTTAAAATGTAGCAAGTTCGAGAGAAAATTAGAACACTATTTAGACAACAGAAACAAACTGTAAAAATTCTCCATAGGTGCAGAACTGAAGCAAGGACACTCAAACTAGAAAACAAAACTATGCGAAATAGAAGTTGACCTAAAACAAACATTCATCCATAAGACAAATGTGAGAAAAATAAGGTAGCAGAAAACAAAAAGTAATCCAAAATACTTCTACACGTTTGCGAAAAGAAAAATACAGTGTAAAAAGCGTACTGGTCCATTGATAGATGGGGCGACGGAATACGCAAATGACCCCGAAAAATGCGCGAACTGCTTAAGGAACAAGTTAACTCTGTGTTTAGCATCCCTAAGTCCGAGAAGAAAGTAGAAAATCCGAATGAATTTTTTGACATTGACACGAATTAGCCGAGGACAATTTCGGGAACGAACCTATTAATAGACTTAGAGTTCTCGGAAGGAGATGTAATTAAGGCTCTACCAGAAATGCGAGAAAATTTGGCACCAGGGCCAGAGACATGGAATGCCACGCTTCTGAAGAAATGTAAAAATAATATTGCCAAGCTTCTATATTTACTACAGAGAAAATCACTCGACACAGGACAAATTTCACTTTCATTAAAGAACGCGAACATTGCCCCCATATTTAAAGGAGGTAACAGAGCAATGCCTAAGAATTATCAGCCTGTAGCTCTCACCTCCCACCTTATAAAGTGCTTTGAACATATAATTAGGGGCAAAACTACTTACTACCTACAAGAAAAGAATTTATGCAATCCAAACCAACATGGTTTCAGGGCTGGGAGATCGTGCCTGTCGCAGCTATTAGATCATCAGGAGAAAATATTGGAAACATTGTGTCGAGGACAAAACATAGATGTAATATATATTGACTTTGCTAAAGCCTTCAATAAATGTGATCATGGAATTATAGCACTCAAACTTAAGAATAGAGGAATGACTGGAAAGCTGGGAAGATGGACACTTATTTTTTTCTAACTCAAAAAATACAAAGAGTGGTAGTAAATGGAGTTAACTATGAAGTCTCAGAAGTCATGAGCTCTGTCCCACAAGGTACAGCATTAGCTCTCATGCTGTTCATAATAATGATTGTAAACATTGATGTACATATTAATGGTAATATTGCATCATGTTTCGCAGATGACACAAAAATATGCAAAGAAATATCGAACGAGAGTGACATAGAAAAATTACAGAATTACATTGAAATATTATTCATGTGGGCAGAACACAACAATATGAAATTCAACGAAGAAAAATTTTAACGTCTAAGATATGGTAATAAGAAGGTGCTACAGAATAAAGAGTACAAAACTCTCCAAGCGAAACACACAACACCAAACCCACAAGTCAGGGGTCTTGAAGTAATAATGTTGTCGGAGGCAGAATTCAGAGAGCAGTATAACATCAAAATTACAACAGGTAGAAAAATGCTAAGATTATGGAAGAATCAAATCCTACGAATTGCTCAGTGCTCACAAGCCCATACAGAAAACGACACATAGCAAACATAGAAGCCATACAAAGGGCTTTCACGTCTAAAATAAAGGAAATTAAAGGTGAAGACTACTGATCTCGACGACAATCCCTGAAACTCTACTCTCTCGAAAGAAGACGCGAGTGGTACACAATAATATACATGTGGAAAATACTCGAGGGTTTTGTCCCTAACCTTAGAAACGAAATAGAAACACACTGGAATGAGAGAAGAATCAGATTTTGTACTGTCCCAGGCTCCAAGCTGTTGGTGGGACAGGGGCCATAAAAACGAGGATGGAAAATACCCTCGGAATACGAGTCCCAAAACTTTTTAATGTTCTGCGCAAAGAACTGAGGAACCTCCAGCACACTAACCTGAATAATTTCAAGCAGTTGGACAGGTTTCTGTGCAATGTCCTTGACCAACCATGCGTGGTTGGCTACGAGGGCAGAAGGAGAACGGAAAACAATTTTTCCTCCTCTACCAAATCCTGCAAACGAGGCAGGATGCTGCAGAGGGGTCAACCACAGGTCGATCCTGAACCATCGTTCAAACCCTCATTAGGTAAAGTAAGTATTATATATATATATGTGTGTGTGTGGATCCTTTAAACTATTTCCCACCTCAACATACTCTTTTCAACAATATCCCCCCCCCCCCCCCAAGTTTAAACTCTGCAAATTAACCAAAATAAGATAAGAAAACAATAACAACAAATTTATTATTTATTGCAAACATATAATAAATACAGAACTATATTTTCATCGGATAAAATATTTTAATATGCTCACATAAGTTATTAAAAGCATTTCGATTAAATCTATCGCGCCACATAAATTCTTGCAGGTACCAGTGTAAGAAATCGCGCTTGCATCCCATCATTTCTTTACTGCGTTGTTTATGCTTGTGTCAGTAAGATTCTATGTGCTACGTATGTACACAGTTTGTCTCAATAAAATTAATATATACAGGGCTCGAATTGAGGTGGGATGAGGGGGATGGTATTCCCCTTGTTAACTCAAAACCAAATAACCATCCCCTTTGTTATCTAAATAAAATACGCTTTCACAACAACCTAATTCCGACTAAAGCACAGAAAGTAAAATAAAATATCTCGGTATTGATACTTTTTTGGTTTATTGAAAGACTATTATATTTATATGTTTTATGTGATTTAAATGGTTTAAAATAAATATTCTATGGTCATATAACGTGTTGTGATTAAGGGAAGGGAACAGGGGGTTGATTGTGATTAAAATGAATTTTATCATGGTATTTCAAAATATAAGTTCCGAGTCAGGTGCCATCATTTATTTTCATGAAAAAATATGGAAATCACTAAAAAAACGTTCCACTAAACTAATGATTTTTCTGCATATCTTTCCTTGAAAAGTCACCAGAATGTAGCATTATGCAGTTACTTTTGTTTAATTTTCAAGGGGGGCATACCCTCGGATCCCCCTACCCTATCCACCCTCACCATTATACCCCTTGTTAAAATTTTACAATTCGACCACTGTATATATTGTTATGTATGGGAATAATGTAATAAGGTTAATTAATTACTGGTTATAAATTAACCCACAAACAAATTTCATCATGTAAACAGAATGAGTTGTATGTATAAATACCAAACTGAAAGTCAAGCTCAAACGAAGAATTGTATTCGTCAAAAATGGCGTTGGGGATTTCTGTATATTTTCGGGTATAAACGAAATAATTTGGAAATTCTTAAGTACATGGAATTTAAAACATATGCATGTTAAATACTCATGTAGTTTAGGGAAAAAGACATGAATTTAATTGTCTATTTAATTCTGAATAAGTTCGGATAAAAATACCATATAGAGGTTACCCAGAAACTAAGAAAATAACTAATGTAAAAATTACATTTTTAAACAAAACGTAGCCATGATTATTTGCCTCGGTTCGTAAGGAATCTTGCGCTTGGCAGCCTCGAGCGGAACCATAAGCCGAGAAACGGCAGTGTTGTATATAAAAATCAAATCGTATTAAAACAGAGAACGAGAATGAAATCCGATCTAAGTAGGTCTACCTGACAGATAAGTGGTTCTAATTGTAATTCAGGTAATACGAAATTCATTTATTCTATTCGCATTATGTATGTTAGCCAATGTGGTAGAGGGCCAGGCAGGCCTATGATTGTAATTTAAATTGTTATTGGTCCATTCATTTTTATGATCTTGCGTATTATTATACGGCTATATTAAGTTAAATAACTACCAATGGTAGATTAAACTTGTCTAACAGTCAAAATTGTAGCATGTATGCGTTTATTCATTTTAATGATTTTGCTTATTACAATATGGCTGTATTCAGTTAAATAACCACAAATTGTAAATTAAAATTGCCTAACAGTCATATTTAAATTGCTTGTGCATTTTACTTAATTGTCTTATTATCAAGTATCATTCTTTAACGATTCTTGATTACTGTAAAAAAAATTGCATTCTAATGGGTTGAGAAAGTCTGTGATGAATATATTATTTTTGTAAAAGGTTTTATAATTATCCCCCTACACGAATTGACAGAAATAAGAATATATCATCAGTGATCTATAATTTTGGGTTAAATTTATATTATGTGGTTTAAAGGAAAACAGGCTAAATAAAGGTATAATTTACACCTTAAAAATAAAGTATAGAATCACGTCGTATAACAATATATATACAGGGTGTCCGAGAATTATCTGTACAATTTTTGGCTGTTATTAAAAGTCAACCATGAAGTGTAGAAATTCCAGTGTTGTCCCATTTTACAGAGAATCTCATTAAGTTTTTTCTGATACCACGTTTTGACAAGTTTTGTAGAAATGTACGCGGGTGACAGACATTGATGATTTAAAAGCAAGAATCACAGCTGCTATTGAGCGAATTGATGCGGATATGCTGCAGCGTACATGGCAACATTTGGAGTATCGATTGGATGTTTTGCGAATCACTAATGGTGCACATATCGAATGTTTGTAACAACGTTACTTTAATAAAAGAAACTTTTGAAAATACAGATTCTAAATAATCTTGTTTAAGAATTTTACGTGTGTTATCAAGAATTTTATTAAAAGATGAAATTGTACAGATAATGTTCGGACACACTGGAATTTCTAAAAAACTTGTCAAAACTTGGTATCAGAAAAAACTTAATGAGATTCTCTCTAAAATGAGACAAGACTGGAATTTCTACACTTCATGGTTGACTTTTAATAATAGCCAAAAATTGTACAGATAATTCTCGGACACCCTGTATACTGTTTGATTCTAGTGGCCAAAGTTTTGCCTATTTGACTAATATATACTAAATTACAATCTTTACACTTAATAGAATAGATACACCAAGGGACATTCACAGGTGCATTACAAATTAATAAGCTCTTCACCGAACTATTGTAAGTTAACACAACATTAATTGCCAAGCCTTTAAGCACGTGAGTGAGGTGAATGAAATTTTTATGATATGGCGAATACAATGTTTTTAAATTCTCTCTTCTCTTTGTTAGTGTTTTAAAAAGATTTCTTACCTTTTTCAGACACTTGTCCGAATTTGAAACTTATCGGAAGCCTACCAATAATAATTCTTACAAAAAATTTCTCTTCCAGCCACCATAACTAATTCCGTTTAAACGATCTGTACTCATTTGTATGTTCGTAAGAGCCTTGAGAATAGTTAGCCTAGAATTTTTAGGTAGTGAATTTAACAAGTTGTTTTATTACAATGGAAGCAACTTATGTTATTCTAATTATTTCTTGTCCACTGAACTCAATGAGCATAAATATTGCATTCGCACAGCTAATGAATCTAGCGTCATATTTGTTCATGTGTGTAACAGTAATCATGCAAAGGATTGGAATAATTCAGATGTTTTGTTTAGAAGTAATAACAATATTGAAAGAAATATAATTGAATCAGCGTTTATGAAGCATATTATTAAGTTTAATGCTAGTTCCGGTGCATATAAATTTGATTACTGTATTTCCAACCTTATTTTTAATCAGTGTAAAAACAGTTCCCCCACCCTTCAATAATTCGAGGGATTAGATCCTTGGTGAGAATATATAAGGTGGGAGGACTCAACTGTATTTTCAGTTTTCCTGAAGAGGAGTCGAAAGAATTGGGAGTGGATGTTCCATCTTTCGAATAAAAAGTTCACTTGTTTAATGTGAACTTCAGCCATATATATATATATATATATATATATATATATATATATATATATGTGTGTGTAAAAATGAAATGAATAATCAATATTCATTTTTACATAAGAACCAAAATCGCTTAACGCGAGTTTGGATAATAATTTTACTTGTGGCTTCCTATTTTTGATCGTGTCAAAACCCTACGATCTACCATACCTATGGTTTAGTCGTATCCATTTTTATTTGTTATAGAAGTTATTAATTAATTATGATTGTCTTGCATCTCACCCTCGTCCCTAGATTATGCATACACATTGCATATAACTCTTTGCCTCTAATTCGTTCTTGTAAATCTTCCTAATAATGCTTTGTATTATACGTACAAAATTCAATAACTATGACGTCATAAAGTAACTTAATTCTCTTCACGTTTTCCATACCTTGAACACTGAATCACGTGTTTAGTATTTGGACATCTTCCGTATTGAATGTATGGTAAATTCCTTAATAATAATAATAATAATAATAATAATAATAATAATAAAAAAAAAAAAGAAACTTCATTCTCTATACATCATTAGTTATGTTGTTTCCTACCTATTGTCTACTGATACCTATCAACCTATCAGTCCATATTTTACGCGTCTCTATATTACGCACACAACCCATTGGATTATGTACATGTAAAATACGTCCACATATATTTTTTTTATTATTTTTTTTTAAGTGCGTTCAACCTTCAAGGCATTCATTAGGCTTACAGTAATTAAATGCTCAAATTCGCGAATCAGCAGAACCGAACGTTTCTAAGATAAACAACATCTTTCGCTCTGATCCAAATCTATAACATATAATGTAATATAACATATTATGTTGTATATAAATTATCTTGTCATGTCTCATGTACTTGTGTTGTACTAATAACCATATATATAATCTGACCATATAATCTGACCATATAATCTAACCATATAATCTAACCATATAATCTAACCATATAATCTAACCATATATATATATATATATATATATATATATAAACACTGTAAGAATGGTAACGACGTAATGTACTTCAATGAAACTATAATTGAATGTAATGACTTTATATATAATGTAAGAATGTACTTTAATCGAACTGTAAGGGACAATCATAAGCGAATGGGAAGTAATCCATAATCGCAATCATAATTGTAATAAACCCAAACAAAAATGATATCGCCTTCAGAAATGAAGACGTGGCAAAAAAAAATAAGATGTTTTTATTTTTATTTATTTTTTTTTATTTTTATTTGGAAACTTTCAAACACCTGATCGTGTTTAAAAGGGGGGAAACTTAACCTCCAACTGCCATCCCCCAACATTCAGGCATATTTTATACATGTATTTGTAAAATGAAGAACACTTCATTACGAGACTCTGCCTTGGTCACTACTAAGAGACTCCCCTGGTTAGCAGCATCGCTGCGGGGAGGGGGGCAGAGGCCCCTTGCCTCCTTAATATTTTTAGATTCCGGCCTGAGCTATGGTCGAAAGAGGTCGAACCTCTACCCCTGTAAATTCAGAGCAGTACCTGTATATTTTTAAGAAGTAAATTTACAGTAAGAGAAACTTTTTATTTTCCCCCTCGAGTTGGGCTATCGTCAGAGGAACTTAGTAAAGTCGATAAGTTATAAAGTATCAGAGAAAGAATTAGAAAATTATAGAAGAAAAGTAACAGAAGAAATATCCGTTGCTTGCCTCCGTAACCAGAACCCCCCGTCGAATCCGAACCGAAAAAGGGCCACAAAAGGGGGGGGTTAACAGCTGGCGACCCTTTACCAGGATAAGAAGAGATTTATAAAAGAAGATTTATAAAAGGAGATTTATAAAAGAAGATTTATAAAAGATTTATAAAAGAAGATTTATAAAAGAAGATCTATAAAAGAAGATTTATAAAAGAAGATTTATAAAAGAAGATTTATAAAAGAAGAAGATTTATAAAAGAAGAAGATTTATAAAAGAAGAAGATTTATAAAAGAAGAAGATTTATAAAAGAAGATGATTTATAAAAGAAGATGATTTATAAAAGAAGAAGATTTATAAAAGAAGAAGATTTATAAAAGAAGAAGATTTATAAAAGAAGAAGATTTATAAAAGAAGAAGACTTATAAAAGAAGAAGATTTATAAAAGAAGAAGACTTATAAAAGAAGAAGACTTATAAAAGAAGACTTATAAAAGAAGACTTATAAAGAAGATTTATAAAAGAAGATTTATCAGGATAAAACCATTTGACCGGCGTGTCACGACTTCTAGTTCGTAACATCCACCCTTGACCGGTGTGTCACGACTCCAAGTTCTTCACGCCTAGTTTTCATCCAAGAAGAAGTAGCCAACAAGACGTCTTCAGGACACGTCTCAAGGATTTCCCCATAGAAAATTTTGTTAAGTACATTTTGTTTTCTTAAGTAATTTATAAACACTTGAAAAGTCAGTATTATTAACAGTTAATAATGAGTATTAAGTCAGAATTTACAAGAAACACAGTGAACACTTCAGACACTAGTGATACATTTTTCTTAGTGTAACAGAGAGTTAATTTCAAAAGAGAGTTAATTTCAAAAGAGAGTTTATTTCAAAAGAGAGTTAATTTCAAAAGAGAGTTAATTTCAAAAGAGAGTTAATTTCGAAAGAGAGTTAATTTCAAAAGAGAGTTAATTTCGAAAGAGAGTTAATTTCGAAAGAGAGTTAATTTCGAAAGAGAGTTAATTTCAAAAGAGAGTTAATTTCAAAAGAGAGTTAATTTCAAAAAAGAGAGTTAATTTCAAAAGAGAGTTAATTTCAAAAAGAGAGTTAATTTCAAAAGAGAGTTAATTTCAGTTATTTTCACTGTTATATTCAGTATAGAATAATTTTATTTTATGTACCAAACATAATAATACCAGAGTGAAATGTTGTTTACATTTTATATTTTTGTTTGCAAATTTTTTTCAATTACTGAATTGAATTGACTTGCAAATTAAGAGAGAGAGTTTACAGAGAGTTTATAGATTTAGAGAGATATTTGAAGTCAGTTTTAGTTGCAAAGAAGTTGCAAGTCAGTTTTGAAGTCAGTTTTAGTTGCAAAGAAGTTGCAAGTCAGTTTTGAAGTCAGTTTTAGTTGCAAAGAAGTTGCAAGTCAGTTTTAAAGTCAGTTTTAGTTGCAAAGAAGTTGCAAGTCAGTTTTGAAGTCAGTTTTAGTTGCAAAGAAGTTGCAAGTCAGTTTTGAAGTCAGTTTTAGTTGCAAAAAAGTTGCAAGTCAGTTTTGAAGTCAGTTTTGAAGTCAGTTTTAGTTGCAAAGAAGTTGCAAGTCAGTTTTGAAGTCAGTTTTAGTTGCAAATAAGTTGCAAGTCAGTTTTGAAGTCAGTTTTAGTTGCAAATAAGTTGCAAGTCAGTTTTGAAGTCAGTTTTGAAGTCAGTTTTCGTTGCAAACAAGTTGCAAGTCAGTTTTGAAGTCAGTTTTCGTTGCAAATAAGTTGCAAGTCAGTTTTGAAGTCAGTTTTATTTGCAAATAAGTTGCAAATCAGTTTTCAGTTGGTTGCATCCAAAAAGGGACAACCAAACCCCAGAGATTTATAAAGATACTCGAAGTAGTTTCGAGTCAGTTTTATTTGCAAATAAGTTGCAAATCAGTACAAGCGTTCAAGTTAGATAGTTTAAGTTTCAGAATACTTGACAAGCGTTCAAGTTAGACAGTTAAGTTTCAAGAATACTTGATAAGAGTTCAAGTTACAGTTCAGAATACTTGACAAGAGGTCAAGTCAGAAGGTTGCGCCAAGATGGACAACCGCCCCAGAGATTTATAGAAATACTTGATAAGAGGTCAAGTCAGAAGGTTGCGCCAAAAGGGACAACCGCCCCAGAGATTTATAGAAATACTTGATAAGAGGTCAAGTCAGAAGGTTGCGCCAAAAGGGACAACCGCCCCAGAGATTTATAGAAATACTTGATAAGAGGTCAAGTCAGAAGGTTGCGCCAAAAGGGACAACCGCCCCAGAGATTTATAGAAATACTTGATAAGAGGTCAAGTCAGAAGGTTGCGCCAAAAGGGACAACCGCCCCAGAGATTTATAGAAATACTTGATAAGAGGTCAAGTGAGAAGGTTGCGCCAAAAGGGACAACCGCCCCAGAGATTTATAGAAATACTTGATAAGAGGTCAAGTCAGAAGGTTGCGCCAAAAGGGACAACCGCCCCAGAGATTTATAGAAATACTTGATAAGAGGTCAAGTGAGAAGGTTGCGCCAAAAGGGACAACCGCCCCAGAGATTTATAGAAATACTTGATAAGAGGTCAAGTCAGAAGGTTGCGCCAAAAGGGACAACCGCCCCAGAGATTTATAGAAATACTTGATAAGAGGTCAAGTGAGAAGGTTGCGCCAAAAGGGACAACCGCCCCAGAGATTTATAGAAATACTTGGTAAGAGGTCAAGTCAGAAGGTTGCGCCAAAAGGGACAACCGCCCCAGAGATTTATAGAAATACTTGATAAGAGGTCAAGTGAGAAGGTTGCGCCAAAAGGGACAACCGCCCCAGAGATTTATAGAAATACTTGGTAAGAGGTCAAGCCAGAAGGTTGCGCCAAAAGGGACAACCGCCCCAGAGATTTATAGAAATACTTGATAAGAGGTCAAGTCAGAAGGTTGCGCCAAAAGGGACAACCGCCCCAGAGATTTATAGAAATACTTGGTAAGAGGTCAAGTCAATAGGTTGCATCCAAGAGGGACAACCGCCCCAGAGATTACAGAAGTCAGTTTTGAAAAAGTTAGTTTCGAAAAAAAAAGTTAGTTTTGAACAAAAAAAAGTTAGTTTTGAAAAAAAGTTAGTTTTGAAAAAAAAAAGTTAGTTTTGAAAAAAAAGTTAGTTTTGAAAAAGAAGTTAGTTTTGAGAAAGTTAGTTTTGAAAAAAAAAAAGTTAGTTTTTAAGTCCCAAGTCATTTCAATGCAGTCAATTGAATTCAACTTTTTCTTTGTAAGTTAAGAGAATTTAATTTAAGAAAATGTAATTTAAGAATTTAATTCAACCTTTTTTTTGTGTTGTAAAGAGAATTTAATTCAACCTGAATTGACCGGGTTGCGTCTTTAGTTAACCTTTCTTTGTTTTGTTGTAAGAAGGAAATGGACCGATTTGTCTTTTCTCTTTTTCATGCCATTGTTGCGTATAAAAATATATAGGTAAAATGACATATTTTATTGTTGGCAACCAAAACCGTTTTTACAAATGTTGGTAACGAGTTTTATAATTATTGCGATTATATGATGACAGAAATAGTGTAATAATTAATCGATCATGTACCTAATTTATCTTGCTCTGTATGGTCGGGAAATTTACCCGTAGGACCGCACATGGCCCTAAATTTCAGTTGTGTTTATTCTTTTTTGTCATTTAATTTTAATAAAACTTCTACACAATAAAACATATGTATTTATCATATGCAAACAAGTTTTCAGACTAAAATATCAAATAATTCAAATTCTATCAACATTCAACGAAAGAGTATGATTTTTCTACTTAACATGCAAAAAAAATTATTAAACCTTTTTAATATTTTTTTTTAGTATATAAAAAAATAATTTTTAATGTAAAATTTACCTGAAATTATTAAAAGAAAAGATTGTTCGAAATGCTTTCCTTCCATTTTAATAACACTTTTTATTCTTGGCCGAAACTCATCTAAGGTTCGATTTACTTTTATTTTAAATAATATTATAAAATTATGTTTAGCTCATTAAAATGCATAAATTGATTTATATTTTTAATTTGTATTCTTAACTTTCTTAATTCAATTATCGTACCGATACTTCTGGTTAATGTTTATATAGTTCATATATAGCTAGGAATGTTACTAGTCGAATTTAATTCCATCTTCAAAAATTCAATTTTTAAACCGTGAGATTTACTTTCATCAATTGTAAGTCCTCTAAGTACATTTCTTTTTATTACCTTAATACGTGTAACTGATTTAATTAAATACTTAAATACTACCTTGAACTTAAAGGATTTTATGATAATAATGATAATAATAACAACAATACTTGACTCAAAAGATTTTATAACCCTAAAACCCATCTTAAATTATTATACATTATTTTTAAACTTTGTTAATTCAAAAACCTTCCAAATCTCTACACATACACACGCATGTATGCACACTATATATACTATATATACAAACCTTATTCTAAAATCATTCGATATCACAAACTATTTCATAGCGTGTAGGTGCTAACTCTGCTATTTATATAGTCCTAAGCCTTTTTGCTTACTATATATAAATTTTTGCTCAGGCATTTATTCAGTTAATTTAAGAATCCTCTCCGCTAGTCTGTCCCTCAAAGTTATGATACACACTTTGTATCTAATACACACAAATACACACTAGACCACAGGTCTATACATCATCCATTACGTAATTCGATTTTTTACCTACAATAGTCAATAAAATTAGTTATAGACTGCACGATCAGGGTAACTTTGGAAAATAATTTATATTTTTTTCCTTTTACCTACTATTCATTATGTACATAATTTTTTCCCACAGAAAATAAAAATTTTGTAAAAAAAATTTAACAATATCTTTCTTTGTCTAGCGTAATTGTTTGTCTAAAATTGAAGTATTAATCTTTGAATTTTTTTTTATTATATAATAACTCACTTGTTCTGTATAAAAATTTGTAATGTAAAGAAAAAAATTCGTCATCTAACTTGAAGTAGTTAGGATGTTATTTTCTCATTTGTATTGTATTAATGGTACCCTATTAGATTATTGTATAAATATCGTTTTTTTTTAAAAGGGGAGAGCAATGTAAAAATGAAATGAATAATCAATATTCATTTTTACATAAGAACCAAAATCGGTTAACGCGAGTTTGGATAATAATTTTACTTGTGGCTTCCTATTTTTGATCGTGTCAAAACCCTACGATCTACCATACCTATGGTTTAGTCGTATCCATTTTTATTTGTTATAGAAGTTATTAATTAATTATGATTGTCTTGCATCTCACCCTCGTCCCTAGATTATGCATACACATTGCATATAACTCTTTGCCTCTAATTCGTTCTTGTAAATCTTCCTAATAATGCTTTGTATTATACGTACAAAATTCAATAACTATGACGTCATAAAGTAACTTAATTCTCTTCACGTTTTCCATACCTTGAACACTGAATCACGTGTTTAGTATTTGGACATCTTCCGTATTGAATGTATGGTAAATTCCTTAATAATAATAATAATAATAATAATAATAATAATAATAAAAAAAAAAAGAAACTTCATTCTCTATACATCATTAGTTATGTTGTTTCCTACCTATTGTCTACTGATACCTATCAACCTATCAGTCCATATTTTACGCGTCTCTATATTACGCACACAACCCATTGGATTATGTACATGTAAAATACGTCCACATATATTTTTTTTTATTATTTTTTTTTAAGTGCGTTCAACCTTCAAGGCATTCATTAGGCTTACAGTAATTAAATGCTCAAATTCGCGAATCAGCAGAACCGAACGTTTCTAAGATAAACAACATCTTTCGCTCTGATCCAAATCTATAACATATAATGTAATATAACATATTATGTTGTATATAAATTATCTTGTCATGTCTCATGTACTTGTGTTGTACTAATAACCATATATATAATAACCATATATAATCTGACCATATAATCTGACCATATAATCTAACCATATAATCTAACCATATAATCTAACCATATAATCTAACCATATATATATATATATATATATATATATATAAACACTGTAAGAATGGTAACGACGTAATGTACTTCAATGAAACTATAATTGAATGTAATGACTTTATATATAATGTAAGAATGTACTTTAATCGAACTGTAAGGGACAATCATAAGCGAATGGGAAGTAATCCATAATCGCAATCATAATTGTAATAAACCCAAACAAAAATGATATCGCCTTCAGAAATGAAGACGTGGCAAAAAAAAAAAAGATGTTTTTATTTTTATTTATTTTTTTTTATTTTTATTTGGAAACTTTCAAACACCTGATCGTGTTTAAAAGGGGGGAAACTTAACCTCCAACTGCCATCCCCCAACATTCAGGCATATTTTATACATGTATTTGTAAAATGAAGAACACTTCATTACGAGACTCTGCCTTGGTCACTACTAAGAGACTCCCCTGGTTAGCAGCATCGCTGCGGGGAGGGGGGGCAGAGGCCCCTTGCCTCCTTAATATTTTTAGATTCCGGCCTGAGCTATGGTCGAAAGAGGTCGAACCTCTACCCCTGTAAATTCAGAGCAGTACCTGTATATTTTTAAGAAGTAAATTTACAGTAAGAGAAACTTTATTTTCCCCCTCGAGTTGGGCTATCGTCAGAGGAACTTAGTAAAGTCGATAAGTTATAAAGTATCAGAGAAAGAATTAGAAAATTATAGAAGAAAAGTAACAGAAGAAATATCCGTTGCTTGCCTCCGTAACCAGAACCCCCCGTCGAATCCGAACCGAAAAAGGGCCACAAAAGGGGGGTTAACATATATATATATATATATATATATATATATATATATATATATATATGTATATATGTATATATATATATTATAAATATATATATATATATATATATATATATATATATATATATACAGTGTGTGTATATATATATATATATATATATATATACAGTGTGTGTATATATATATATATATATATATATTGTGTGTGTGTATATATATATATATATATATAATATATATATATATATATATACAGACCCTGGCCAAATTATTAGACTCGTGTCTGAAAATTTACTTTAATGAAACAACTTATATTTTTTCCATTTTATATTTATTTTTATGTATATTAGGAACTTCTAAATTATTTGCTACTTTCTTCTTAACATAATGTGTGAGTGTAGATGTGAGTGTCAGTCTTGAGTGTGGGGGGGGGAACAAAGGGGGAATGTGGTGATAAGGAAATCTAGCCTCGCACGTCATCTGTAACGCTTTGTGTTGTTTACCATTTATTTCAATTTCAAAGCACACTTTACACTGATTGGATGTTGTTTCACAAAGAAGCTTAAATTTGCTTAAATTAATATACTTTTTTATACTGTACTATAGCTTAGTGTGTGAAATTTTAACTCTACCTTGATACTTTTCAGATTTGTGGAGTTATTTTTTTTGTTCGTATTCTAATTGATAATATGGGCCGATTGTGTGATATTACGCCACGTAAAAAGGCGCGGATTAGTGGTTTATTGATTGCCGATACTTTTTCACAAAGAGAGATAGCGCGTAAACTGAGTGTGTCTCAATCAAGTGTCCGAAGAATTTCGTCAGTCTAGTCAGGCTCGTCAGTGAGTCTAATAATTTGGACAGGGTATATATATATATATATATATATATATATATATATATATATATATGGGATGAATTTCACAATTAAACACGTGAAATGAATGAATGCTGCAAACCCACAAGGAAAAAGAAAAAACGATTCCAAGGCCTTTCATGTATTCAGAGCTACACCTCGTCAGGGAATTCAGGGATTCCAGGACGAGGTGTAGCTCTGAATACACGAAAGGCCTTGGAATCGTTTTTTCTTTTCCTTGTGGGTTTGCAGCATATATATATATATATACACACGGAGTTTCAAAATAAAACGATCAATAAATGACAAAGGTCTTTTTAATATAATGCTGAGGCATAACTGAAATGGATATATCCTTCAGCCTTCAGAATACATGGTTGTATGCTTGCACATTTGCGTTTATTAATAACCAAAAGTAATCCATGAAATGTGTACGGAGCCATGGTCTGCTTTAGTCGCAATTCCCTAATTTTTTAATTCACAATTTAAAATTTTACAAAAAAAATCACAGTACTTAACATTTAAATTATTTATATGGTGAATTTTCCAAATATTGTTTAAAGCAAGGCCTCGATCATATTATTTGTGTTATCGTTCTCTTCATCATAAGAAATTAAATGTAATAAAAGGTTTGAATAAATTACTTCAAAAAGCAACTTATTTTAGAAGAAAACTTTTGTGCTGAAATTTGTCTTAAATTGCGAGCAGAACATTTGAAGTAATGAAGTTGCCATCTTTCGAGATGTTGAGGACCAACATCCCTGTCCTCAGGATCGTCCCGGTGTCTTGCAGAGGCGAGTGGGCCCAGGTTCTCTCCGAAGCTTGCCAGGCAATTGTAGACAAATCTGGAGAGGACAAAGGCTACCTCCTCTTCTTTATGCTCACCAAAACAGTCTTGCGATCACCTCCTCGCTCTGGGAAAAGAAAGAGGGTACAAGTGGAGGGAATGCTGAGAGAGAGAATGCGGCACTGGCTCCAGGGAGGAGCAGCAGAACTGTGGGAGAAAGCCAAGGTGGGTTACAACCGAAATGGCAAAAGGAAAAAATCGCCACTAGAATCCAGAGGCGCGAGGCTAAGACGTGCCCATCAACTGGCCACCGAAGGCAACATTGGCAAGGCCTGTCGAGCTCTTACATCGGATGGTATTGCGGGACCGATGGCGGAGGTCATTGAAGAGCTGCGGAAGAAGCACCCATGGCGGGAGGAACTAGTGTGGGAGCCTGAGAGAACAGCCACGCGCGCCATCGAAGTCACACCCGCTGAGGTCCGAGGCAGCATTGGCTCGTTCCACAAAACAAGCGCGGTGGGCCCTAGCAAACTATCTGCGCAGCACTTGATGGACGCCATCCGATGCCCAACACCGTTGCGAGGGGAGGGGGAACTCAACGCAATATGCCGCCTGCTCACTCTACTCGGGAGAGGAGAAGCGGTGGTACATGCCACTAGATCTCTAGTTGACCGGTACGGGCACGATGACTCCATGTGTCTAGTCAAGTTTGACTTCACTAATGCGTTCAACCTAATGTCTCACAGCCGCTTCGTCCAGCAAGTCTCCCATCTAATGCCCGGGCTCTTCCGATGGGTACTCTTTGTGCTGGTTCCTGAGGCGAATCTCCAAACAAGGGAGCCCATTCTTCTCAGCTCATGTGGAATCCAACAAGGTGATCCTCTGGGCCCCCTCACATTCTCCCTCGGTATGAAGGCCATCACGATGAGATTGCACGGTGCTGTCCTGACCTAAAGTTCCAACTATGGTACTTACAGTAGATGAGAGGTTTCTCCTGGATAAAATCCGTGATGTCCGAGCCGCATTGAATATTATCCAGACATTCTCCCCTTCTGTTCGGAAGAATGGAACACATTTCCGGACACGATGAGCAGGACCTCGGATGGAGGTGTCGAGTTTCTGGGAGCGGGAATTGGCTCCACCCAATTTATTGAAGAACTTAACCGCAGCAAAGCTAAGGAGGCAAAAGAAGTCCACAACACCCTTCCTCAAATTGATGACCCGCGGGTGGAGATGACTATCCTGGCTGCAAGTGTAGGCGTCTGCAAAATCATGCACACCATAAGATGCTCTCCAACAAGCGCAACTGCCGCCGCCGCACGGGAATTCGACGAATCGATCAAGGAATGCCTCCAAGAAATCGCCCAATCACCGATTGACGACACGCAGGCCCAAACATCCCTGCCTATACGGACGGGAAGTCTTGGCCTAACGTTCACAGCAGAGATTGCCCCAGCGGCGTTTTCGGCCTCGACCACCGCCACTAAGGACGTCGTCGCCACCTTCATGAAGACCTAGGGCGAAATCGAAATATATGGGGGTATCGGAGGCAAGGAAAAAACTTCGAGAGGCAAGTGGGGTCGAGGATGAAAATATAAACACTATACTTCAAGCTAATAGGTGGAAGAACTTTCAGAGCTTTGATGGAGCCTTCACACAAAAAACTTTTCGACCGCCTCGTCGCCAAGGCCGGGATAGCGGACAGGGCAAGACTTCGAGCGCTTTGTCAACCGTATGCCACAGCATACTTGCGAGCTTTGCCTATACCTCAATTGGGTTTGAGAGTATCCCCCAGCGAATACCGCGTAATGCTGCGGACAACATTGCGCCTCGACGTATATGCCGCTGCCCGCACTTGCCTGGCCTACAGATCGGCTGTTCTCGACTTCCGCGGTGTCCAGGCTCAGATGTGTGGGTCTGGAGGAAACCGCATCACGTGTCACGGCAGCGTCAGGGGCGAACTGTTTCACTTCGCCAGTGCTGCGGGCTTTCACCCAATACTGGAAGAAGGTCATCTGATCCCCGACTCAGCGCAGACCGGGAGACATACCGATCCCCAACTGTCACACGGACGCGCCGCAGCCATGGACATCACTGTCACTTCCCATCTGCAAACCAGAACCCTCATCGGAGCGGCAGGGGAAAGTGGCACGACTGCGTGTGAGCAATCGAAAGACAACGCTGTCTTGTTGTCCTGTGAAGAAGCGGGTATTACTTTCATTCTTTTGGCCGTGGAAACGTTTGGCGGATGGACTCCCCTCACCCTAAAAACAATTACAATCATAGTGAGGCGGTGGGCAGATCGTAAGGGTTAGGATCGTGATGAGAGCCTGAGATGGATACACCAAAGGCTCAGCATCGCACTACAGCGAGCCAATGCTGCGATGGTGCTCACCAGATCGCTAATCGACAGCGATTTTTACATACGACCGCTCGTGGGCGTCCATAATATAGTACAATGATTATTTCATATACTTGGTGTTAAATAGTTGGTTTAATTTTGTATATATGTATTGACTGTTCCATAATAAAAAATTTCACGTAATAAAATACAGCTTTACTGAATCGCGGCACAATCCTTCCGCAGACAGGAAAGAATATTTTGTTTTTACTTATGCTGTTGTTGTAAAAATTCAAAATCAACAAAGTTTACGTGAAGCTTAAGCTATAACAGAATTATACGAGTAATATAGTAGAACAAAACAAATTAAAATCTTCTTTTCCAACTCTTTCATTTGGTAAAAAAGAAAAAAGTGAAGACCAAAATGCAACTTTACCAACAACGGAGATTGAATTATCAATGAAGGGGGGCGGGGACTACTCCTAATTTAAGTGAAAATACTTGGGGATACACAGTAGGATTGATACGAACGCTAGTAAGAAAGAAAAGGTGGATCTTTTCCGTTTAATGGGCAGTAAACAAAATATAAAAAACGCTTTTTGGTTTGGAAAATAATAAATTTATTAAGAAAAGTATAGTTTAGAGTGAAGAAACTTACTACAATAATATCTCTATTAACAAATCCTCTGGGAACGAAGCTCCTTTATAACGAAATCTGTCCTGGAGGCAGCCAGATCTTTGTAAACGCAACCGCAGCAATGTTTTGTTTACATTTCTCATCAGCCAATCAGCAAAGAGCTTCGCTAGTCTCCTCCCGCCCGCCATTGTTCGACGGCCTCGTGTTGGTAAATTATATTTGTTATTTAATTGCGCATAATTACAGTGAATAAAAGCCTCCGTAATGTCCGAGAAAATCCGGACCGGAAGCATAGCAGTGCCGTCAAAAGGATTGTTTTGTAAGCCATCTCCTACTATCAAGCGATGTTTCGTGAAAGGAAGAAGAAGGCCAGGCAGTCCACTATTGATGCCTTCTTTAAGAAGTCATCCAACCCACAACCGCAAGAGCCACAGCCAGGTCCGTCAACCAGGGATCCTGGTAACCCTCCCCGTGACTAGTTCCTACCACCTCGCCTCCCACCACTGCCAAGTCGGAGGAGTAGGAGCAAATGCAGTGGTGGTCAATAAAATGCAAGCTCCGACAGAATTCACAGGAAAGTGTTACAGTATTTAATGTTTTTTTTATTATTTATTAATCATGTTATTTCTTTTTCAACTTATTTTAATTTATATTCCTTTTTTTACAGGTACATATTAGTTCAATTTAGCTGTTAATCTAATGAAATGTAGCGGTGTGTACCTCTCATTATGAAGTATTGGAACCTATCCGCCCCCTCATCCCCCATCCCGCCATCCCGCGTTAAAAATGTGCTGATTGGTTATACAAGAAATCTCAGAAATGCATTTGGCAACATAGCAATTTTTAACATATTTAATTAATTTTCAACAAATAAAATAAATCTTTGTTTTAGAAATTTGCAAAATAAAAAATAAAAAATAAATAATAAATAATAATAAATAAATAATAATTAATAAAAGTAAATAACAAATAACAAACAATAAACTTAAACCTTGCAAGATATTTTAATATCTACGAATATCTGCAAAAGAAATGGACTCACTGGTGACTATTCTCCACACTAAAACCAGTATGCAAGTCAACATGGCAGAGGAAGAAAACAAAAACAGAAACCCATGCATAAAATGTGCATTAGACTGCAGCCTACATGCATTAAAATGTGATGAATGCAGACTATGGATACACTACAGTTGTAGTGCACTACCTATTTATTTCCTACTCATCCTTCAAAATTCAAAAAGAAATTCTCATGCTTTAGATATGCTCGTCAAATTTGCGATGACTATGACAGGCAATTTGAAGAGCTTGAAGTAGAACTGGCAGGTGAGTTACAGGAGGAGGAAATTAGCATTGCAAATGCAGAGCTTGCTGAAAAAGTGAGAAACCCTCAGGATGAGACCCTAGAGAGAGGGAAACTGCAAGCAAAAAGGGCACCAAAAGAGAGAAAACAAGAACAGGAAATGGACACTAAACCTTCAACAAAGTGAACAACCCCACTGTACACAGTCACCAAAAAGCCAAAAGTGAAACCAAGAGGCCAGTATGCAAGTATTACAGGAGGGGCTTGTGTAAATATGGACTTAAGGGAAGAGAATGCCCATTTGCTCACCCACCACTCTGCAAAAAATTTATACACGATGGGAATGGCATTTCTGGATGTAGATCCAATGCAAGATGTCCCTACTTTCATCCCCAAATTTGCCAGAGCTCATGGTGGGAAAGAAGTTGTTTTAAAGAGAACTGCAATCTGGCCCACCTGAAGGGAACAATCCGATTCCAACCACATCAAACTCAACGGAGAGAATACCAGGATAGTGAGCCTACTATCCATCAGCACTATTTGGCCCAAGGGATGCAAGAAAACCCTAGACCAAATACCATTCCTGCACCCAGATCTTATGCTGATGTAGCGGGTCCAGGTAAGCCCACTGGTGAAAATAGTACAGCAAGCAACCATGAAACCCCATTGGGGTTTTACCACCTCATAAAACAAATACAAGACATTCAAAGCTCACTTGGGCTCCTCATACAAAAGCAAACGAGAACCCCAGCAGGAACCCTACAAATGCCCTATATGTGGGAGATGAAACAAATGGCTCCACAAATGTATCAATAATCTACTTAAACATCCAGGGCCTTTACCCAAACTCAAACCATACCAAAGTACCTTACCTAAAGAGCCTAGTGGAAAACACTACTAGCACAGTTATAGCCCTCACAGAAACACACCTGAACCCCATGATCATGAGTAGTGAAATTGCAATCAAAGGGTACACCACCCATAGATGTGACAGAGAAGACCGTCTAAATGGTGGTGTCCTGATGTACATCCCTGAAAACATTCAAAGTGAACTGCTCATGGCATACTCAAATGGAGCCTGTGAACTCCTAATCATCATGCTCAGCATAAATAAAGAAGACATAATACTAGTGAATATCTATAGCCCCCCAGATAGCTCCCATCTAGAGCTCACTGAAGTCCTGGAAAAAATCAGGCAATGCCCAGCTATTGTAGACTCAACAAGAGACTTAATCATTACAGGAGACTTTAATCTCCCAAATTGCACCTGGAACCAATATGGTGGTATGAAATCAGGGACAAAAAGGTCCAAATCAAAACACCTGAATGAGTTTATGGAAAACTGCTCCTAGTACAACATGTCCACTGCCCAACTAGAAAAAATAATATCCTAGATTTAGTGCTGACAAATAATGCAACTACAATTGACCACATTGTTATAACACCAACTATACACTCCGACCACAATGTCATGCACATATTCACAAACTTGTCCCTCCACAAATGTAAGCAAGACCCATGCCAAACGAACTTGCCATACTCTGACCTAAACCTGCACAAGTCAGACTGGACATCAATAAATAACTGTCTGGGAGAAATAAACTGGGAAGATGAATTAGAAAACCTAAAGCCAGAAGAATGCTGGAGTAGAATACAATACCTGCTGTCATCAGCATTATACAAACACACACCAAAGAAAAACGATAGTGCACAGAAGCACCGGACAAAAGAGCACAGATACAGAAGGACACTTATGAGAAAGAGAACAAAGCTATCTAAACAACTGACAAAGCAATTAAGTGATACAAGACATAGTAACATCCGGAATCAGATACTGATGTTAGAACTTAAAATAAAGGAGTCAACCATAAGAGAGAATATTGATAATGAACACAAAGCTATTGGCACTATAAAGGAAAATAGCAAATTCTTCTTTAGCTATGCTAAACGCAAAGCAGTTATCAAAACGAGCATTGGCCCATTGCTTGCTAAAGATGGACTAACTCTCACATCTAATACACAGGAAATGGCAAACATTCTACAATCTCAATATGCTTTAAGCTGGAGTACCCCTGTAGTAGCAAAGAAAATAAAAACTACAGCATTTTTTGATAGAGAAGAAAATGACCAAGACAGACCATTATTGGAAGATATACAAATAACCACTAGAGATATACAACAGGCAATAACAGAGCTACCGGGGAGTTCAGCCCCTGGTCCAGATGGAATTGGAGCCAAGATTCTTAAGGAATGCAAACATACTTTATCTCTGCCTTTGAAAATCCTGTGGAGATCCTCACTAGACACCAGTAGAATACCACCAATCATGAAACAAGCAAATATTACCCCAATCTACAAAGGAGGCAAAAGAAAGGAAGCCAAGAACTATAGACCCATATCTTTGACTTCCCATATTATTAAAATATTTGAGAAAGTCCTGAAAAGGCACATTGTCAGTTTTATAGAAAATGAACATCTCTTAGAAGACTTTCAACATGGCTTCAGACACAAGAGATCCTGCCTTACTGAACTTATAGACCATTGCAATACAATCCTACAATATTTGGGAGAAAACCACAATGTTGATGTCATCTATCTAGACTTTGCAAAAGCTTTTGACAAGGTTGACCATGGTATATTATTCCATAAACTAAAAGAACTTGGTATTTGTGGAAAAATAGGAAAATGGATCCATGCCTTTCTCTCTGACAGAAAACAAATAACAATTGTAAATGGAGCAAGATCTATAGAAAAAGAAGTGATTAGTGGAGTGCCGCAAGGCACAGTACTAGGACCAATTCTATTCATTATAATGCTAAACAATATAAACTGTAACCTAGGAAGCTCTCTCCTGTCATTCGCAGATGATACCAGAATACTAAGACCAATTACAGAAAAAGAAGACTGTGTAGAGCTACAAAAAGATCTACAAACTATATATGCATGGGCAGATGCAAACAATATGGCCTTCAATGAAGACAAATTTGAACTAATTAAGTATGGACCAAATAAATACCTGAAAGAACAATTCAACTACACTGGACCCACAGGAAAAGATATTGTACAAACTGATCATGTCAGGGATCTAGGGATTATATTATCTGAAGATGCAACATTCAACAGGCACATTGACAAAGTAACCTCATCATGCAAACAACTAATAGGATATATACTGAGGACATTCAGAACTAGGGACAGTATGACCATGCTTACCCTGTGGAAATCACTTGTCCTTCCACGCATTGACTACTGCTCTCAATTATGGTTTCCCCACAAACAAAATGAATTGCAAAAAATTGAGGGCCTACAAAGAACCTTTACCTCGTATATTAAACAACCTGATGGGCAACAGGTGAGTAAAAACAAATTAAACTACTGGGATAGGCTCAGAGGCCTCAACCTTTATTCCATAGAGAGAAGGTTTGAGAGATACATCCTAATCTACACCTGGAAAATTCTAGAAGGGCTTTTAGTTGCCCCCAATACTGAACCAATTGTGCCCACCTTAACAAGAACTGGAAGAATGTGTAAAAAATATCACCTCCCACCAAACAGTCTGAGAAGGATTCAAACCCTTCAATATAATAGTATCTCTAGGCAGGGTTCTCGCCTGTTTAACTCCTTGCCTCAGTACCTTAGAGATATAAGTGCAGTCCCAGTAGATACTTTTAAAAAACACTTGGACATGTTTTTAGCTAACATACCCGACCAACCCACAGTGTCAGGGTATTCCTCTGCCAGACCAGCCCCCACAAATTCAATAGGGGACCAAATCGTATGGCAGGAGCGAGAGAAAAGAGGGGTGGCGACCCCGTCGTGGCCCCGCCTCAGGAGGCGCTGAGCGGACTTCGAGGGAGCAGCGCACCCTTGAGGCAGAAGTGCTTTAAGGTTAAGGTTAAGGTTAAGGTTAAATACCCTATGTTAAAGTTACCTCTGGTAACGAATTTTTTGACAACGAAGTGTTTCGTTGGAACGCATCTACTTCATTAATAGGGGTATTACTGTATTTCAGCTTACTATTTGATAAAACTTACTGTTTTAACTAAAAAATGTATGGCGATATTTGGCTAAACATGAGAGAATAACCGAAAGTATAATACGAGGGCTGTCAGAAAATAAGTTTACACGGCGTATAATTTCGTAACTAAAGGACTTACATTGATTATGTTTGTATCAGGTGAATTCGTTAATCATTGTTGGCAACACTGCATCTACCGTACATTGGTTATATGAGTCAGTTGAACATGGCGGCCCGACTGGAACGGTGCCCTGTCATTTCTGCAACGACATTCCGAGTCTGTCAGTGGTCAAGAATTTCTCGAGCGCATTGTCACAGTAGACGAGACATGGGTTCATCACCGTACTCTGGAAACAAAACGTACCAGCATGGAATGGAAACACCCTGAGTCCCCGCGACCAAAGAAGTTCAAGATTGTGAGGCCCGCTGGCAAAATGATGATTGCCGTGTTTTGGGACCACAAAGGCGTTTTGCTCGCAGACTTCATGCAAAAAGGCACAACAATCAATGCAGCTGCATATTATTCAACACTGGAACATTTACGAGCGGCCATTAAACGTAAACGTCCTGGACATATAACCAATGTACGGTAGATCGCAGCCCGATCGACGTGCAGTGTTGCCAACAATGATTAAAGAATTCACCTGCTACAAATGTTAACCCTCCGTCTATGGCCTTGGGCGGTTCGAAGTTGACGGGGGTTTTGATTAGGTGGCAGCAGAGGATTTTTACTCTGGAGTATCTGGTACCGTATAGGGAATCGCAGAAGTTTCTTTTATACTAATCTCCAATTTCTTCTTGGAGTGGATAGGAGGATTCTGTGGAGCTTACTAAATTCTCTGAAGGTTCCCCGATTCTTCTTGTAACGTATCGGGAAGTTATTTTTCTCTATTTAAAACTAAGTTCTCTGAAGAGAACAAGGCTCGAAGGAGAAGACAAAGATATTCTCTTACTGTAGTTTGCTGATAAAATGTTACAGGTAATGCTCAGCCTCTTAGATCAGACAATCAAAATGAATATTTGAAAAATTGTTCGGTTTTATGTACTTAATTTTTGGTGACATCATTATTATTTAATGTTGACTTGTTTTGTTTTTATTCTCAATAGGCTGCATTATTTTGCAAAATATTTGAAGATAAAGTAAATATTTTAGCTGTAGCAATGTCTAGACAGATAAGCAAGATATTTGAAGATGAAGCCATATTTTTATTTTAAACCGCATATTGACAGATCTGATGTTATCATGATCTGCCGAGTTAACCAAAAATAGAAACTGAAATATGCATTTTACTATGAATTACAATTAAACATGCATATGAGAAAAAATGAAATGCTTAAGATTTAAAATTAAACGTTAAGCAAGACATGATTTCATCTTTTACAACGAAGAGGGAATGTATACAGAAAACGAACATTGCAGAATTTAACAAGATTACATTATTAAGCTAAATCTAAAAAAAATGATTAAGTAAGTTAAACAGAAATAATTCACCAATTATTCAGCAGAAATAAAATAGAAAGCGAATCAAAATTTTTTTCCGAACTTCGTCAGCGATATGCGAATTTGGACTCAATATGTAAAAATTATTATAAGAATATAAATATATAAGAATATAAGGATTATATAAATATAAGGATTATATAAATATACGAATTATATAAATATACGAATTATACGAATGAATATAAGAATTATACGAATGAATATAAGAATTATATGAATGAGTATAAGAATTATATAAATGAATATAAGAATTATATAAATGAATATGAGAATTATGAGTGAATATAAGAATTGTATGAATGAACATAAGAATTATATGAATGAATATAAGAATATAGGAATATAGGAATTATTCATTGTTCATTTTTACAGGCTCTCCCCTCTAGAATGATATTAATACAATAATATAACATCCTAACTAATT
The DNA here is from genome assembly GCA_023014485.1 of Bathynomus jamesi. Taxonomy (NCBI): domain Eukaryota; kingdom Metazoa; phylum Arthropoda; class Malacostraca; order Isopoda; family Cirolanidae; genus Bathynomus; species Bathynomus jamesi. The sequence continues at coordinate 1,078,827 of JAJOZX010000162.1, forward strand.
CTAACTAGATGATAACTAATGGTTTTTATAATACAGATTTATATACAAATATAAGTCGGGATGGTTAAGTCTATTTCACGTGGTCTGGGTACGCACTCTGGTCGTGCATAAATAGTTTAACGTCGTTCGATGTCTCTTGTTTTCTTTCGTTCCAAGAATGATCTTTTTACTACAAATATACTGAGAATAATAGCACACACAATAATGATACTAACGGCAGATGTTGAAAAAATTGTTATAGGTTGTAGTATTTGTAAAAGGTTATTCTGGTTATCATCTGAAATTTTAAAACGACTCAATTGATCATTCCATTTAGGAGCATGGAGTTCGGGTAGGATGGTTACAGGCTTCATGGAGAGATTTAAGATTTGTATAACGGATTTAAATTTAGTTTGCGACGGGAAGGGGTATGAGTCATTAATGGTAACCTTATAAGGGTTGTATATTTGGAAGGTTTTTGAATGTAAGGAACAACCAATTGGTAGACGGATAACAGTAGGTATTTTGATGAGGGAATAATTTGACGGACACTTGAAAGCAGCGGTAGTCCTATTCGCGAAAGAAACCCAGATGTCTGGTCCAATTCGGAGTTGAACGGTTTTAGAGGAATGGAATTTCGTGAAAGAACATACCGGGGCATGACGGTCACGGATTAAGTCGATAAAGCAGGTCGGACCTAGTGGTTGGAAGAATTACTGGTTTGAGTGGAGGGCAAACGAGTTGTTTGTTCATTTGCGGGAATCTGCAATGCCGGACGTCGCTATCTGACATCATAGGATACTGTATGCTGAAAGGTCTTTGGTGAGGAAAAGGTAAGGTGGTACTGTGGATAGATACAATCGATAGAGATTAGAATTGTTTTGGTATGGTGTTGGGAAAGGGTGAGATTTGTATACGTCATAAGTGAGTACATCGAAAAATGGTACAATCATGAGGTTAAGTGTAAGGGGGTGGTCCATGTACAGTCCAGGTGTATTCTAGAAATTGGGGGTAATTAGTATGATTGAGTGGGAATATGGGTGATAATTTTAATTGTGTCTGAGAGGTGTGAATCAGGGACTGAAGTGTATCCCATGGTATTAGTCTGGGAAGAGTGATTTTCCTATGCGCTAGCTGGGTCTCACGCAAAACTTTGGAATGAATGGTAATTATTTGTTGTAAATATTTATCGATTAGGGTTACTTGTAGGTTAATTATTTCTACTAATTCTAGATATCTTTCGTGTTCCTTGTATTTAGCTAACAAGGATTCAAGGTATGTAAATTTGTCCGAAAGGGCGTAGAAGAAGCGATTGTTTTTGTGTAGGGACTCGATGGTTTGTTCTAAAATGTGTTCCTCAATAGTTACTAATTGGGAATGTGGAACCCTATAGGGAGGAATGAAGATGGGTTTGGAATTGGGTTCCAGCTTGATTTCGAAAGGGACCAAATTAGTTCGGCCCAAAGGATCTCCTTGTAGGGCAATCACATCTCTATTTCTTATCAGGAAATCGAGAAGTGATTCCAGTAGTTTGGGATCCTGTAAGACTGGTGACTCCTGAAGGGAGTGTTCCAGACATTTCTTATATTCTTCTTTTAATGCTGAAGGGTTTAACTATAAGGAACTGGAAACATGATTTATAGTACTGGTGGGGAAATCTGAATTTAATTCTACTGTGGAAACAGTTCCTATTCTCTGATTTGAAGTTAATTCAATAGGGCTCTTTCCTTTGTTTAAACAAACAACAGGGATAGTTGAATTCTGACTATGACTAAGAACTTGGGCAATAAGAACATCTCTCTTGAAATTACTTTTCTCTGTAATAAGAGTACGATCTGACTCTAATAGTTTTCCTTGACCGTTTACTACTCTTGCTAGGAAACAAATCTTCTCATAAGGTGCTACTGTTACATGCTCTGTAGGGCATATGAAAAATTGTGAATCTAACTCTGGTTCGGTGATTAAAATTTGCCTTATTGGCTGAAAAATCGTTTCAGTTGGATTTCGAATCTCAACTGCTGAGTGAACTGAAACTGGCTGAATTGAAAGTGGCTGCACTGAAACTGGTTGAACTGAAACTGACTGACTATGTTGATCCTACTGGATTCAACAAATGGAACTGATTACTCTGGGGTCTGATTTCTAGGGCGGTTGTCCCTCTGGATGCAATCGACTGACTTGAACTGCTATAAACTGGAGTGGGTTTCCTATTTCTTTCGGAAATCCAAACTGAACTGATTCTGTTTTCATTAATCTGTCTATTATTCTCATGGAGAGGGTGTGTCCTATTTCTACACTTAACTAATTTTCCGGCTGGGTAAATTTCCCATTGATTCCGGTTGAAGAAATCCATACCTAGTAAGATATCTGTCTGAAAGGTGGCGACTGCGTCCACAATACAACATTTTGTTGGATATACCGCGTTACCAACTTCTAAATATAATTCGAATTCTCCATATGTAGGTATGGGTGTGCCTGTAACTCCTCTGATTTGACAGGAAGGTGCCTTAATTTCATATTTATAATCTGTAGTCTCTAGTAACTCATCTGCACATTACTTCTTAATTAATGTCGCATGTGCTCCTGTATCTAGGAGAACGGTTAAATCTCGGTTATCTGTGCTGCAATTTATTATTAAATCTAGTAGGTTCACTCCTATAATCCTGATGGGTAGTTTATGTGTGTATTTGGGTTTATTACTGCTATTTAGGAGGGAGGAGGTTGAACTGCTGCCTCCAAAGTGGGATCTAAAAAAGAACTTGAACTGACTTCTATGGGAGGACCTGAGTCATATGCTACGGGATCACCATATACCATTACATTATTAAGCTAAATCTAAAAAAAATGATTAAGTAATTTAAAAAGAAATAATTCACCAATTATTCAGCAGAAATAAAATAGGAAACGAATTAAAAATTTTATCCGAACTTCGTCAGCGATATGCGAATTTGGACTCTATATGTAAAAATGAATATAAGAATATAAATATATAAGAATATAAGGATTATATAAATATAAGGATTATATAAATATAAGGATTATATAAACATAAGGATTATATAAATACAAGGATTATATAAATACAAGGATTATATAAATATACGAATTATATAAATATACGAATTATACGAATGAATATAAGAATTATATAAATGAATATAAGAATTATATAAATGAATATAAGAATTATATAAATGAGTATAAGAATTATATGAATGAATATATGAATATAGGAATTATTCATTGTTCATTTTTACACAAACATAATCAATGTAGGTCCTTTAGTTACGAAATTATACGCCGTGTAAACTTATTTTCTGACCGCCCCTCATACAATAGCAGAAAATAAAGTTACCTACATAACCTGATAGGCTATTCTAACTTCCTTAAATTTTACAGTTTATCAGAAGAAAATTAATTTCAGAAAATTGTATGATAATATATGCCTAACCTAACTTAAATTTCTCCACCCTAAAATGTACTTTTCTTAATAAATTTATTATTTTCCAACCCCCAGAAAATTGTCTATAATTTTTTTCAGAGCCCATTAAACCGAAGGACCAAAAAGGTAGTAAGAAAAATCGTTACATTTTTTGTTTAGCTTCATATAATAAAGTAACGATTATATAATGTATAATATTCAATATTCAACTACGTACGCAAATAGAGAACATCCAGTGGGCCAACGTTGATATTTGGTATACCCCCAAAACCAACATCGGCCCAACAGATGCTCTTCTTTTTCCACCTTTGCTTTGCATATTTTGGGGATTTTTCACGCAATGAGAGGAGTGTGTGACAGCAATCAGACGCTGATTCTTCTTCAATCAGTTCTGGTACGAGGAAACAATATATAATTTGCCTAAATATTTAGCCAAACAGTACAGTGCACGGATTTTGATTTTCATTGCCAAAAAATACAGCTTTGAAATAATATCTTATTTCATTTACTAAATAAATTGAAATCCTTCATAACTACACAGTTTAATGTAAAATGCAGTGTTTCTATCCTGTATTTCATACTTTCCTCTTATAAGTGATTGGGTGAACGATGTAGGTGCTCATATGGTAAGAAAGAACTCCAAACTTTTTATTTTTAGTAACTTTTCCTCACTTCCTTATAATTTTCACTTCGCAACTTTTTTCATAATGCTTTAGAACAGTTTTATAAGAACGCATTAAAATACGAGTTTTACAGTTAAAAATTTTTATTTCGCAAGACAGCACTGCCCTGAAAGTTTTTTTAAGAGTTAGAAATTTTAATAAATTAATATGTATATGGTATTTTCTCTATATCGTAGTCTCATATGTGCCAACTATTACTGTAAAACAAAGCAAATATAAAGGTTACTTTAACTTTTTTACTGAAAAGTACATGAAGCAAGAATAAAACGGAAGAAAAAAGTGCAAGAAATGACTCCTCAATTTCTAAATTTTAATTAATAAGAGAAGGTAAGATATAGAGCGTTAACTGAACAAAAATTCAGTAAAGATCCGGCAGGTGAGAAACGTAAATGAAGCTTAATGATTTTAGTTCAGTTTTCACACAAAACTGATGAATAAATGTATTTCATAGCATGTATACTTATAACAGAAAACTGATGTATAGATATATTTCATAACATGTATACTCCTGCAACTCTGTGGTATCTGCAATGATGCAACAAATGAGGCAAAGGCGATGAGGTGCGATCTCTGTCAGCTGCTTTTTGATTTTAGATGCCTAGAATGGGAAGAAGAAAATATCTCCCTCATAACGAACGCGAAGCAACTTAATGGGATAAAAATTTTCTGCGAAAACTGCATGATCGAAATAAACTCTTTTACGATATTTAAAGCAGAAAGAGACTACGAGAAGAAAATGAAAGAGGAAAGTGGAAATAAAGAACAGAGGAAAACATAAACGAAGAAAGGCGAAGTAGAAAAAATCAAATACCGTCACACAACGAGGCCGAAACCATGTAAGCGAAAGAGAGTATAAAGACAACAGATAGTATAAGGGCAACGAAGGACATTAGCACAAATAGCACAAGTAGGAAAAGACAAGAGTGCAATCAAGAAAACGGAGTGAAATTGTCCCCCCAATAAGGAGCAAAACACAAAAGCCTCGAGTAAATATGGGGAAGGAATTATATGCAGATATTATATAAAAGATAATTGCAGATTTAAAAGAGGACAACGTATATACAGTATGAACATCCCCGAATATGCAATTTCTTCTATAATAATGGTCATTGTAAATTTGGAGACAGATGCAAATTTTACCACCCCGAACATCTGCAGGACTTACGCAAAATATGGAACCTACAAATACGAAAAAAAAATGCTACTATCAACATCTCCCGACGAACCCAAAGGACAAAGGACAAAGTTTAAAGGCCAATAGGAATAACAATAACAATAGGAATAACGATAGGAACACAATAAGCGAACAAAAAAAAATTTCAACATCGGAGACACGATACGGCTGCTAAATGTCATCCAACACATGCAGTTGACACAGCTGGAAAGGATCAATGAAAGAAGCCACCCCCAAAAGTTTCTAGTAAACAATTCCACCCTAAAAAATTATCAAGTAAACAATGCCACCCCCCAAAATCACTAAAGTAAAGAATGTAAGTAAAAACACCTTCATTCGGAATTGTTTATTACTTATTACTGTATGCCTTTGATGATTGGTTAGGTTAAGTCATGAAATTTTAATTTAAACTAACTAAAATATCACAACTTAACCTAACCTAACTTAAATAACCTACCTACCTAAATAACTTACAGATCAATGAAAGAAAATCACCCCCGAATTGTGTCAATGAAAGAAAACCACCCCCGACCCATTTGGGGGTGGCTTTCTTTCATTGATCCGCTGGAAACTCCGAGCCAAACCGCTTCCGGGCAAGAAGCTACCAGAACAGGTAGACGGAAACGGATCTCTCTCGGAGGACCATAGGGCAACGAAACAAGCGAAACCGAAGGAAAACGAACTTGAAATGCACAAGGGTCAACGAAAAACAAAGAACATAAATACTGTCCTGGCTAATATTCAAGGAATAAGACCAAACCAATCACTCAACAAAGTTTCGTACTTGAAAGGATTTATGGACGAAACAAGGGCGGACATCGCATGCCTCACAGAAACTCATCTTAAGGATTGCCAAGGAAATTATGAAAACTGCGAACATTGTATTGATAAGAAATAGATAAATATAGAGGGTTTCAACTTCTAAGAGCAGATAGAACAACGAAACGTAACGGTGGCTGTGCTATATATGTACATGAAGGTCATATGGCAGAGACGGTAATAAGTAAATCAAACAGCTTTGGGGAACTCCTAGCAGTGAAAATAGAAAAAGTAAACGTGATCTGATAGTCATCTATAGACCTCCAGATACTCCAACTTTAACTTCCCATTTATAAAATACAAAAAGGTGGTTAGGAATATATATATATATATATATATATATATATATATATATATATATATATATATATATATACACCAGGTCACGGGGGATACAAGAGAAGACCAAAAGCAAGCAAAAAGGTTGATGGCTCTCACAAATGAGTTTATGCTGACACAAGAGATGACAGAAAATACCAGAAAAAATAACTGCCTATATCTGGTATTCACGAATAACACGAACTTGACTGCTGATATAAAAATAACCCCAACCATTATCTCAGACCACAACTTAATCGAGATATCAACAAATATGACGACAACATTCAAAGATAATACACATATTGAGGAAAGAAGCAAGTTTGGGGCCTTTAACTTAAACTCCAAGACTATAAGTTGGGAAGCAGTCAGATCGCACATGGCCCAAATAGAGTGGAGAACAGTTTTAGAGAATAAAACAACTGAAGAAATGCTAACAACCTTGGAAGAAAAGACGCTGAGAATTTTAGAAAAATATACTCCGAAATCACAGCCAAAAGGAAAGAAGAGCTGGCTAGAGAGGCAAAAGAGAAGAATATTCCGCAAAAGAAAGAGAGTGGAGGCGAAGTTAGGCAACTGCAGAGATAATGCCAGGAAAGTAATACAAGAAAAACTAGAGGGTATCGATAGGGAAATACAAACCCTGATTAAGGACCATACAGAGAGGGAAGAGGAAAAGGCGGTAGAAGCAATAAAGGAAAATCCAAAATACTTCTATAGTTATGCGAAAAGGAAAACAAAAACGCTCGCTGCTCTTGGGCCCTCAAGGAAGAGAAATAATGAACTAACCGACGATCAAAAAAAAAATATCTGAAATATTGAGAGCCCACTATGAATCAGTTTTCAGTACCGCAAAAAGTGACAAAGCGACACCTAACATAGATGCATTCTTTGAAGAGAAATTGCAAGGAGATGTAGCGAGAGCTATAAGAGAAACGAAGCCACATTCAGCTGCAGGTCCAGATAATTGGAATGCATTATTCATTAAAAACCTCTAAACATGAAATAGCTACACCTTTTTACTGGCTATGGAGAAGATCCCTAGACACTGGGGAAATACCGAGCTTCTTGAAAAGAGAAAACATTGTCCCTATATATAAAGGAGGGGATAGATCTCAAGCAAAGAACTATAGACCAGTGTCCTTGTCGTCCCACCTCACCAAAATATTTGAAAGAATAGTCCATAATGTCCATAAAGTGAATTCCAATTTGCCACTAATGAAATAGAAAACATGTTAAAATTACTTGAAACTTTAGCAACAAATATTCTGATTTGCAGAGATTTTAATTTCCCATTCATAACATGGGAGAAAAACGACGAAGTCATATATGTTGAAAAGTTTCATGGCAACATTAAAAAAGATGATAGAACCCAAGTAATAAATTAATAATGCTATTAGATATGACGGGACATTACGCCCTCACTCAGGAAATCTGTGAAGCCACTAGAAAAGAGAATGTTTTGGATTTAATTTTGACAAATAACAATGAGATAATAATAAATAAAAAGGTAACGCACACACATTTCTCCGACCATAACCTAATCGATATACAATTGAAGTTAGCACCCAGAGGTCCGAAAACGCATCCCAGAGCAGAAGGAATATTTGAAGGCTTAAACATAAATTCAAAGAAAGTAAATTGGGAAAACGTAAATAAAGATTTAAAGGAAGTAAATTGGGAATTGCTACTGCACGAGAAGACTCCACAAGAAACACTATGTATAATAGAAACTGAAACCAAACCTATAATAATTAAACATATTCCAGAGAGACAGGAAAGAAGCCGAGCAGCTCGAGAGAAAAATCAGGACACTATTTAGACAACGGAAGCAAACCGTAAAACATCTCCATCAGAGAGGAAACTAGAGAGGAAACTGGAGAGGAAACTAGGCGAAATAGACATACGACAAACGAGGAGGAAAACAAGGTAGCAGAAAACCTAAAAAATAACCCAAAATACTTCTACACGTTTGCGAAAAGGAAAATGCAGTGTAAAGAGAGTATTGGTCCGTTGATAGACGGGGAGGCCACACCCACAAATGACCCCCAAAAAATGAACCAATTGCTTAAGGAACAATTTAGCACCCCTAAGTCCGAGATGAAAGTAGAAAACCTAGACGAATTTTTCGACATTGATACAAATCAGCCAAGGACAAATTCTGGCAGAAACCTATTAATGGACTTAGAGTTCTCGGAAGGAGATGTAATTAAGGCTCTATCACAGATGCGAGACAATTCGGCACCAGGGCCAGAAACATGGAGTGCCACGTTTCTGAAGGAATGTAAAGAGAGTATTGCCAAACCGCTATACTTACTATGGAGGAAATCACTCGACGCAAGACAAATTTCATTTCCATTAAAAAACACGAACATTGCCCCTTTTTTCAAAGGTGGTAAAAGAGCAATGCCCAAGAATTATCGGATAGTAGCTCTCACCTCCCACCTTATAAAGTGCTTTGAACGTATAATTAGAGGCAAAACTACCCACTACATACAAGGAAAAGACTTATACAATCCAAATCAACATGGTTTCAGGGCTGGAAGATCATGCCTATCACAGCTATTAGACCACTAGGAGAAAATATTGGAAACACTGTGTCGAGGACAAAACATAGATGTAATATATACGGACTATGCTAAAGCCTTCGATAAATGTGACCATGGAATTACAGCACACAAACTTAAGAATACAGGAATTACTGGAAAGCTAAGAAGATGGATATTTAATTTCTTGGCGCAAAGAACACAAAGAGTGTTGGTAAATGGAGTCAAATCGGAAGTCTCGGAAGTAGAGAGCTCTGTTCCACAAGGGACAGTACTAGCTCCCTTGCTGTTCATAATAATGATTGTAGATATTGCTGCAGATATCAATGACAGTACTGTATCATGTTTCGCAGATGATACAAAGATATGCAAGGAAATATTGAACGAAGGTGACATAGAAAGATTACAAAACGATATTGAAACATTATTCCAGTGGGCGGAAGACAACAATATGAAGTTCAACGAAGAAAAATTCCAACTTCTAAGATATGGTAATAACAAGGAGCTACAGAATAAAGGGTACAAAATTCTGGAAGCCAAACAGATAACACCAAATCCACAAGTCAAGGATCTTGGAGTAATAATGTCGTCGGATACAGAATTCAGAGAGCACTATAAAATCAAAATTACAAAGGCTAGAAAAATAATGGGAATCATCTGGAGAAGCTTCCGCAGCAGAAAAGCACACATCATGCTCAAATTATGGAAGAGTCTAGTCCTACCAATAATTGAGTATTGCTCAGTACTCACAAACCCGTACAAAGGACTTTTACGTCTAAGATAGAGGAAACGGAAGGTAAAGACTACTGGTCTCAACTACAATCCCTGAAACTCTACTCTCTCGAAAGAAGGCGCGAGCGGTACACAATAATATACATATGGAAAATACTTGAGGGCTCTGTCCCTAACCTTAGAAATGAAATAGAAACAAACTGGAATGAGAGAAGAGGCAGATTTTGTACTGTCCCAGCTGCGGTGGGACAAGGAGCCATGAAAACGAAGATCGAAAATACCCTCAGAATACGAGGCCCAAAGCTTTTTAATGCCCTACCAAAAGAAGTGAGGAATCTCCAGCACACCAACCTGAATAACTTCAAGAACCAGCTCGACAGATTCCTGTGCAAAGTCCATGACCAGCCATGCGTGGCTGGCTACGAGGGAAGGAGGAGATCAGACAGCAATTTCCTCCTTCACCAAATCCTGCAAATCAGACGGGATGCTGCAGAGGGGTCGACCGCAGGTCGATCCTAAATCGTCGTTCAAACCCCCATAAAGTATCATAAAGTGAAGTATTATAGTACAAATAAGATATATACAGTTGCATACAAAGTTTTATTTATTATTTCATACATACGAGTATTATGTTTGTCGTAAAGAGCGACGAGCGTCTGCAATGCAAACTAACAACACAATCAAGGAAATGATTGTGAACTTCACCACACTGTGATTATAATAACACAGAGCATTGTTGCTTCCATTGGTGATGAACCACGTACGGAAGCCTTGTCAATACACTGACCTTCTATGTACTGGGCAATGATACTGCGAGCTGCTCGTACTATGAATGAGTGTATAGGTGGAGCGGTTTTGTGTAAAACAGCGAAACCTTTCCTAAAACTTGAACTGAATCTGTTGACATGTCTTATATATATATATATATATATATATATATATATATAGAGAGAGAGAGAGAGAGAGAGAGAGAGAGAGAGAGAGAGAGCTATACGACGCCTGACAAAAGTAAATAGACACCTTTTTTTATAAATTTGATTTGATTATAAAAGTCAATAAATAATAGCAAATTTATTGAATCAATAAATGTAAAGGGTAAAGAAACACGATTTTAAATTAAATCAATTTTTTATTATTTATTGACGTATATAATCAAATAAATAAAAAAAATGGTGTTTATTTACTTTTGTCAACTCTCAGTGTGTGTGTGTGTGTGTGTGTGTGTGTGTATGGTAAACAGAGATCGTGTATATTAAACGGACGTGTTATGTGCCTTGAAAAGTGGACGCTCAATGTCCCGGTTGAGGTTTAAGTTTTGGTTTTTGGCTAAAAATACAATAGTTATCCCTTTTCCTTTGATGTATTCAATCCGACGTGAATGCAACGAGTTTCTTGCGTATATTGAGATTCTATATGTAGTAGGCTAGGTGTAAGCTGTAGCCTGTACCCCCCTAGATCCTGTCCCAAAGCTGGATCCTATCTGCTTTGCAGATAGCTGGTGAGGGAACCTATATTTTTGGGCCTCTTTGCGAGTATCCCGGTGCCCACGTTGGGCTTTCCATCATGAAAAAGAAAAAACTATAGTATTTGTCATTTATCATTATTTATTCGAACCACAGTGGATGTAATTTCTCAGAAGAGTTCCTTGTTCCATGCACGGTCTGTGTTTAACATATATATATATATATATATATATCGTAAAGAACGACGCTTTGTATAGGAGAATTATCCGCGCAAGATGAGAGCGAAAGAACGAAACAAATGAAAAAATGAGGTAACCACCCGGGAATCGAACCCGGGATCTTCCGATTGCCGGTCAGATGTGATAACCATTACACCACGGGCCTCACTCAAACAAATGTCGTAATTCCTCTACATACGCGCAAACTGCGTGTTTGCAGTTATAATGTATATATATATATATATATATATATATATATATATATATATATATATATATATATATATAGGGTGTTTCACAACCGCTCTGCCATACTTTGTGGGTGAGTGATGGGGTGATATCGAGTAAAAAAGTTAATACAACATAGGTGCTGTTTCCAACCGTTGCGGAGCTGCGGATGTTTTAAGATGTGCAAACAACAAATCCCTACTTGTGTGTAATTCGATAGATGGCAGCTCTGTTGGTAGTTTCCGTTAACGAAGTTACCACTACTAATCCTCAGCTTTTTCTTTCAGTTAGTTCCGATCTGTGGTACGAGAGACTGTGTTGCGTTCAGGTGAACAATCAAAATGAATCAACAATTCACACCCTCTGAATACGCTGATATCCATTTCATTTATGGATTCTGTGATGGTAGTAGCAGAGCGACAGTTGAGGAATATCGAAGACGTTTTCCGGACAGGCAAGTGTTTAGTGACACACACCAGAGATTAAGGGAAACGGACAATTGTTCCACGTAACGAAGAACATGTAGCATGACGGCCCGTTGCTGTGGCGAACCATACATGATGAGGGTTTGTATCCCAATCATTTGCAACGTGTGCAAACTCTTCAACTGGATGATTAGATTACGATAAACGTGTTCAATTTTTCCAGTGGATGGTTATGCATCGCCAAATTCTTAATCGCATACTGTTTAGTGATGAAGCACAATTCATTCGGGATGAAATTAATAATAGACGAAATTCCCATTTGTGGTCCGCCGATAATCCCCACGGTATCGTTGAAGGAAACTTTCAACATCGATTCTTGGTGATTCTTTGGTGCGGTGTAATTGGAAATCAGCTGATTGGACCGTTCGTTTTGGAACAACGATTAACTGCTGATATTTATCTGAACTTCCTGACGAACGAATTGCCGCTTTTGATGGAGGACGTGCCCTTGGAGACAAGGCACAGGATGTTCTTTCAGCACGATGGGGCGCCATCACATTTTTGTCGTCATATTACGGATTACTTGAATCAGCGGTACGTGAATCGTTCGATTGGTCGTGCTGGTCCAATATCGTGGCCCCCCGAGATCTCCGGACCTAACCCCGTTAGATTTCTTTTTGTGGGGCCTTATGAAAGAGATGGTTTACAAGACCAAGTACAAACGAGAGAGGAACTCTCGCGTCGGATTAGGGATGCCGCTGCTTACATACGAGAACACCCTGAAATGATTCAATGGGTAGTGGACTCTTGTTTGGAACGAGCAAGGCTATGCATTGAAAACCGAGGCGAACATTTTGAACATTTATAAGGTGTCTCATAAAATGTAGCAATAAATACATCAGATTAATACTCTCGTTTATTTTTTTCCGTGCACCTTAAAACGTCCGTAGATCCGCAACAGTTGGAAATAGCACCGATGTTGTATTAACTTTTTTACTCGATATCACCCCCCAGATCACCTCCCAAAGTATGGCAGACCGGTTGTGAAACACCATGAGGTCACACATGAATAAAAAAATGCCGCTGAAAGGTGGGTTTAAATACGAGATAAGAAAGAGGATGACTCGTTAAACTTAGTTAAAAAAGAAAGTGAGTGAATTCAAGTTACGAAATTAATGACACTAAATTTCTTGCGTCGTACAGTAAGTGCAAATCATGAAAAGGGAGAAAAAAGACTATTATATATTTGTGTCGAAAGAAAGATAATCGTTTGCAAATAATTGCAAACGTAGCAGGAAACGTTTACAACCAGAATAAACACGTAGTGATTCGTTCTTTACAAACTATCTATCATTTTGGCTAAAATTGTTAACGTACAAACATAGATACACAAATTTACACGTATTAAAAAACCTTTTGAATCATGATCCTTCCCATATTTGTAGACTAGTGACTGACTTCATTAGACATTTAATAACGAGAATGAAGTATACTTACTTACCAATACGATGTGTTGAAAAGGTAGATAATATTTTTTATTTAGGTAGACTATATGAGGCCCTCCTAGGAAGAAGTGGCTAAGCGACAAAAGTAAAAAAAACACCAAAAAATGCAATTAAAGTTGTACCAAATATCTTTAAAAGTTCAAAAGTTTTGTCACTTTCAAATTGGTACAACTTCAACCGGTTTTGCTGGTGTTTTTTTACTTTTGTCGCTTAGCCACTTCTTCCTAGGAGGGCCTCATACAAAGTTGACTTTGTGCGCTATCTTTATGTTCTAAATTTTTTAAACTAATTTTATAATCACATTGTCCTTCCATCCGAGGGAATAAAACGTGCTTCATTGCGCACATTTTGAATACTTGGTTAACCTTGGTTTTGCTTCCGCCCGAATTGTTCATTCTGACAAAGATCAAGCTTCTTACTCTACCTTAGACCTAAAGTTTAACGTGGAATCCGAACCACGCCCCACCAGCAGCCCAGCATCTTAACCACTAGGCTACCCACGGTACCCATTTATCTACCGACCAATTTTTACTGTGTGGAAGGATAAACAGCTGGGTTTTGCTCCGCGCCGCCTGCCTTCACCGGGTCTCGATCCTGGGGCCGATGGATTCGTAGTCAGCGACGATAACCACTACACCACAGAGGCGCATTACTACTGTAATGTCACTTTCATGCAATGAAAGCATATAAGCATATACTGTATAGCTACTGCGCATTCTTTGTGATTCACGCTCTATGTTATTCAGTGTATTATGAGTTATTCGAAGTTCCCATTTATATATATATATACCGTATTTCCCGGCGTATAACGCGCACCCTAATTTTGAAGAGAAAATTATTTTGAAGAGAAAATTTAGGAAAATAAAAATTGATTAAACAATATACCTCCTACCTCACTTCACATGTACAATTTTAACGAGTTAATTTTAATGCAGGGTGATTTTTGGAGTATTTTGGGGGAAAAAAAAGTGCGCGTTATACGCTGGGAAATACTATGGTATATATATATTACAAGGACTTTAAGTTATAAAACTGAAATGGTGGAAATGCAGTTGTTTTCACTAACAATTTCCAAAGTATTAAAAGTTCTTAAAAACATGAAAAAGAATGATGAGTTCAGTTTATCTATACTTTTTTAAAGTGGGAAGGAGGGGCCAATGGTAAGCGCCTGGGAAAATGTTCCCTCCATAGAAGAAGAAAGATCCGAAATCAAGGTCTTTGAGGCTCAATGATGCCATTTTTTTTTATATAAATTTTGAAAAGATTGTGTAGTGTGTAAGATGCATGTATGTGCAATGAGGAATAGAGGGAGAACGGTGTGTTTGAAAGCATGCTGAACTGCTCACAGGGTAGATGAGACACGGAAAAAGATCAGCTAAGGAGGACAGTAACAGGAGAAAAGGGAGTTCCAGTACTCCCTGTCTCCTGCGTAACGTCGCCCCTGGAGTACTTTTGTAGTCGATTGGTGTCTACAATCTCCTCCTTAAATGACACACACACACACACACACACACACACACATCGATATAACATACCTTACTCGGTTGAAATGACGTTCGTATAAACTACGCGATTTAGAGCTCAGTTCTTACCTGGAAATAAAGAAATGAAATTAGAAAACTTATCAGTAACTTTATATAAAAGAGGAAATACAAATATTTAGCTTTATTTTTCGTCTTTGAAAGCGGCCTTTTCATAAGCCTTCGTTGAATTCATGTTGGAGAGTTGAAACACAAATTTGTTTTATTCTAACGAGGAATGTAATTGTAAGTTTTACTTTCTACTTAAAACTTTTATATATATATCTGTTATCTTACCACTTCACTCATTTAACGGGGAAAATTTTGACTTGTTCCGAGCAATTTTCCAGTTAATGCGTGAAAAAGTTGTTAACGAGTAACGTGAGGAACGATGACTTAAATTTAAAAGGTTTCCTACTCCGCTATGATGAAAACAGTATGATTCAAAGTTTGACGAAGATGGGTAAGGTTTTCAATATTATTTTGTCACTTTTTCTCGAAAGATCACATTTTAAATGAAAGAAAACGAGAAATGACGATAAATGGACAACGGCGAAAGGGAAGACTCATTTCAACCAGGGAACGGAAATTTAGGTGGGTAACATTGAAGGATTCATCGTTCAGTGCGAATGTCAGACAGTGAGTGACATCACACCTTATTGGATGCTTCCGCCGAGACAAATGACTCTCAACAAGTGCTGAGCGATAATTGTGCTCACTAAATTGTAACAAATTGGTTGGCACTCAGCGCGGCATCCCGTGGGAACATGTGGCACCGAGAGCTTGAAGGCATCCGAAAATTGAAGAGGAAAGTAGATGAAGCGAGGGATAGGAAAGGGTAAAACGAGAGAGATGGACAAAAAGGAACAAAAATATTATTAAAAACAGTGCGATATTATTAAATTATTAAAAATAGTGCGATAAATCTCCATCTTTGAACGGATCTTTTTACCTTTTTACCTTTGTACCTCAATTTTTTACCTTTCTCCTCACCGTCTAAACTTTTCATTGACTGGTCTAAAAAGTTCCAAACCTAAATTTGAAGTATTTACTTCTTCGAAATCGCTCCACTTCATTACTTTGCTTTGAAAATGTGTATGAAAAATGCGTGAGGAACATAGTTAGGAACCGATAGAATACTCAAACAATGGTGCATACAAACATTCATACACTCTCTCTCTCTCTCTCTCACTCTCTCTCTCTCACTCTCACTCTCTCTCTCTCACTCTCTCTCTCTCTCTCTCTCTCTCTCTCACTCTCTCTCTCTCTCTCTCTCTCTCTCTCTCTGTGTGTGTCCGCGTATATTCAAATATACAACAAATTTTATCATAAATTTTTTACACCAGACCAACAGTTGTTTCTTCACCTAAATGATACGAAATCGTAGTAAGATCTCAGATTGCATCACTAATATATATATATATATATATATATATATATATATATATATATATATATATATATATATATATATATATATATATATATATATACAGTATATGCGTGTGTGTATATATATATTTTTTTTTTTTTTTTTTTTCAAAGTATGACCGCTCATGGCCACCAAAAGAAAGGTGGATAGCAGAGCGAACACAGGACGAAGACTATGAAACAGCGAACGGAAGTGAACAATAGACGGGGAGGAGGATGGGAAAAAAAAAAAAAAAAAAAAAAAATCAGAGTCACAACCGGTAAAGAAGTCGGGAGCGAAGGAGGAAGGAGAACAACCCGGTTACCGAAAAGTAGGGACCTTCCGGTAGAATAGCGCCAAGCCTATCACAAGGCCCGACGCTCTCCAAAAAGGGAAAATACTCTGCGCGCAACGCAGAGTAAAGCGGACACTCCACCAGCAGGTGGGCAATTGTGAGTAAGATGTTACAATCGGGACATCGGGGCACCCGATCCCCGGCCATCAAATAGCCATGGGTCAGGTGGGTGTGGCCAATACGGAGGCGGGCCAAAGCCACCTCCTTATGGCGCGACCGATGGAAGGAAGAGGCCCAACTTCCCAATTTGGGTTTAATCTTGCAGAGTTTGTTATTTGTAGCGCCATCCCAGCGACTCTGGCCACCGGGAGCGCAAAAACCTACGGAAGCCAGGGATATAATCGGAAAAGGGGGGGGACACGGGTGAAACCTGTAGTCGGCACGTGGAACGGGCAGCTCGATCGGCAGCCTCATTTCCAGCCACGTTAACATGTGCAGGAAGCCAGGAACCCAGCAAAATACCACCTCCTTGCCACCAGAAGTGACAAGGATATGGCACAGTAGCTGGATTCGTCGGACCAGTGGGTGGACAGGGTCAAAACACTCCAGGCCATCCAGGGCACTGCGGGAATCCGAATAGATGACAAACGACCCATCCGGATGCTCCCGCACCACCTCCAGAGCGCTCAGAATGGCATAGAGCTCCGCCGTGAAAACGGAAGCCTCGTCAGGGAGACGGGTACATCGGGGAGCAAGGGCAAACGACTGGGGAACAGCCGCGGCCCCAACGCCCCCCGACGACCTCGAGCCATCTGTGAAGACCGCAACACATGCAGAGTGACACGCTGCATGCTGAAGAAACAGAGACCGAAGTAAGGCAGAGTCAGAATCGGCCCTGCGAACGGGGCGCAACGCCCTACAGCACGCAACAGGGGTGCTCTCCCAAGGTGCAACACCCTTGAAAGAGACCGGTATAACGGATGGAGGAGGAGTGCCCATACCATCGAGGAGGGAGGTCACCGTGTCGGTGAAATACCAACCCCCATCCCGGCAGAACGCCCTCTCAACCACCTGGAACAGAGGAGAGGTGGGAAGACGGAGGATCCGGAGATAGTGCTTAGTAATGAGGAACGACCTCCGATCCTCCAAGGGAGGGATGTCGCACTCAACCTGCAGACTATCAACCGGAGAGGAGCGGAAGGCGCCAGATGACATGCGCAGTCCTCTAGAGAGGACCGGATCCAGTATCCGAAGGGCCGTGCGGGAGGCGGAGCCATACACCACACTCCCATAGTCTAATTTGGACTGTACCAGGGACACGTACAAACGGAGGAGTGTCCGCCTATCCGCGCCCCATGTAGTATGCGAGAGATGTCCCAGCAAATCCAGGGTACGTCTCGCGGACTCGCGCAGCCGGCGAAGGTGGGGAACCCAGCTCAAACGGCTGTCGAAAACCATGCCCAAGAAGCGTACTGATGGAACGAGGGCCAGAGGCTGACCCCCGAGTGTAAGGTTAAAGGCCGGGATGGCGCCGGATCCCCGTCTCCTCGACGGAAGGAAGGCCACACACGAAGTCTTCGGGGAAGACAGCGTAAGGCCCACCGACGACGCCCAGCGTTCAACCCGATTGACCGCTAGTTGGACTTGCCTCTCCACGAGGGGGGGACTCGTCCCCGCGGCATAGACAGCCAGATCATCTGCGTAGATGGAACAGCGCACCGAGGGCGGAAGGGCTCCCGGTAGCGCAGACATAACCAGATTGAAGCAGGAGACGCTCAAAACACACTCCTGGGGCACCCCCTCCTCCTGCACATACAGGTCAGATAGGGCCGCCCCCATTACGGACGCGGAAAGTGCGACGGCACAGGAAGTTGCGAAGAAACGTGGGCAAAAAGCCCACAAAACCACGAGACTTCAAACGGTCCATGACAACTCCCCGACGGGTCGTGTCATAGGCCTTTTGGACGTCGAAAAAGACGGGCAGAACAAGATTCCGGCGGGAAAATGCCTCCCGTACATCATGGCCAAGGAGGAGAAGGGGGTCCAGAGTACCCCGAATTCGACGAAAGCCATACTGGGTCGGGGGGTATAACCCAAGCGACTCCAGTGTAAAGGAAAGTCGGACGGCCACCATCTTTTCAAGGAGCTTGCATAAGCAGCTCGTCAAGGCAATAGGCCGATAGCCCGCCACCTCCGCCGGATCCTTCCCCGGCTTAGGTATCGGGACCACAATCGCCTCCCTCCAACGGGAAGGGAACGACCCCCGGTTGAAAAGATCCAGCAAGAAGTGCAGGGCCATCGGGTGCAGATTCCAAATAAAGTCATACGGAATGTCATCAGGGCCAGGGGCGGAAGAACGACGGGTTGCCAAGGCAGCCCGAAGTTCCCGCATCGTAAAGAGACGGTTATAGGGCTCGTTCCCAGGGGGCGGGAACGTGACCTCCGATAAAGGACGATCCGCAGCTGAAGGCGAACGAGAAACCGCAGCAAAAGCACCGGCCAGCCGATCGGCCACAGCAGCAGGATCCGAAAGGAAGCCGTCCCCGTCCCGAAGGACAGGGCGACTAGCAGGGACCGGCTTCCCCTCGATACTACGTACCTTCCGCCACACAGCAGCAGAAGGGGTAGATGAGGAAATGCCGGACACAAAAGCACGCCAAGAGGCCCGACGGGCCAACTTGAGAGTTCGGCGGGCGAAAGCCTTCGCCCGCCGCATCTCAATCAAGTGGTCCGCGCGTCGGGTGCGGTGGAAGCGGCGCGTTGCCCTCTTCCTCTCGAAACACCGCCTGGTGACATGCTGGAGTCCACCACGGGACGCTACGCGTCCGCGGGTTACCGGAAGATCGAGGAATACAGTCCTCCGCGACGCTCATCACCACCCGCTCGAAGAACTCCAAGCTCTCATCCACAGAGCCAAAGCTCAATACCGAACGGACAATGACGGAACGAGCTCTGAAAGATGGCCAGTCAGCCCGCGCAAGGCACCACCTCGGTCGAGACGAGACGCCCGGCTGCGGTCCGACCGGCTCAAGACAGACTGGGTAATGATCACTGCCATAAGAGTCCCCCAACACCTTCCACGAAAAATCGAGTAAGGCATCGAGGGACACTAAGAAGAGATCAATACAGGTAGATGAACCCGTGGGTTCGTGGAAGTAGGTAGGTTCGCCGGAATTGAGGCACGCGAAGGAAAGGTCCTCCATTAAGGAGAGCAACATACCAGCAACATTAGTCGACCGGACATCTCCCCAAGCCGGGTCGCGACTGTTAAAGTCCCCGAGGAGGAGAAACGGTCGAGGCAGTTGCAACACCAACTCGCGAACCGCGTCGCGAGAAGGAGGGTCATGAGGAGGAATATAAATCGAGCAGGCAGTGTACTGGCGATCTAAAAAGAGCCGCACAGCCACAGCCTGCAAGGAAGTACGAAGAGGCACACCTCGCGAGGGTAATGAATGGTGTACATAAATCGCTGCACCCCGCCGGTGTGTACGCTCATCCGGGGTGCAAGGGAAGCCAACATAGCCAGAGAGACGAGGGAGCCCACGCGCAGCCAGGATAGTCTCCTGGAGACAAACACAGGAAGGCCGCTCGCTCAGCAGAGAAGGCAGAGAAATAGCCACGGACCAAGCTGAGCAGCAAACTCAACGGTCCGTAACCAGGGACGGAATCGGCTTCCCCGACTCACCCCGAACGGGGGGGTAGGGGCCACCGACCCCGCAGCTGCTTCACCCGTAGTAGAACGAGAAGTAGAAAGTGGAACAGGGAGTTCAGAGGGGGGCTCCCCTGAGGGGGGGAGAGACGACGAGACGGGCCCAGCTGAAACCCCCGACTCCCCACCAGAGGGGGGCCGGGGAGAACCAGATGCTCTAGGGCTCGTCACACCAGACAAGTGCTGACGGGGAGGGGAGGAAAGGTCCACCACAGGTGGGAGAGGTAGATCCAGGAGAGAGACCCGACCACTCTCAGCAGGAGCCGAAGGGAGAGAGACTCCATGAAGAAGGGCCAGGCTCCTCTCGACCGGGTCCACCATAGGAACCGAGTCAGTAATCGAGGGTGTCATGGGGCGGTGTACCTCAACCGACACCCGGACACTAGTCGGGGCACCGAGAGGCGACACCTCACCAGCCCTCCGTATAGGAGGGGGAGTCCCGAGCGGACCAGGAGCGGCGCGCCGCTTCCTTTCCGGTGAGTAAGGGGAAGCAGGGCGAGCAGCGGTCATGATCGGGTCTGGAGGACTCCGACTCCGACCACGGCGACGCTTCCTCCTCCCCTTCGGGGCAGCACCTTCCCAACCCGAGAGACGAGTAGGCAAAAATCCAGACCCCAAGGCCGGAGAGGGAGAAGGGGCACTTTTAGGCAGGGAATCAGATGGGATGTCCGAAAGTGAGGCAGAGAGACAAGAAGGTCCCGCGGCGCCAGGAGGACCACCAAACCCCGGAACTTCCAGGGGGGGCACCACTCCGGTAGGCGCCGGGGTAGCACGGGAGGGGCCAGAGGACCCGCCAGAGCCAAGGGTCGCAGCATAGGACAACCCCCGCCGCGGCTCCCGGTCACGGACCCTATCGCGTGCCTCCCGCGCACTAAGGAATTCGGCAGTTCTTAAGGACCGCACCTCGAATTCAAACTTGAAAACGGGACAGTCCCGAGAGGAGGAAGGGTGGGCCCCCGAGCAGCTCGAGCACAGCGGGGGGTTCGTGCACGGGGTAGGGTGCGCAGGCCCACCGCAGCGGACACACAGCTTACCTTCACGGCGGCAAGCAGAGCTAACATGGCCGAACCGGTTGCAGCCAAAGCAGCGAACCGGGTCAGGCACATACGGTCGCACCGAAAACTCACACGACCGGCGATCACCCATGCCCCAGAACACCTGGGCCGGAGGCACAAGGGAGTCAAAGGTCAGGAGCAGACGAGCGGACGGGGTCAGAGCACCATCCCGGCGCGACGAAAAGCGGAAGACCTTCGTCCCCCTGGGGGCAAGATCCTCCTGCAACTCGCCAACCGGGATTGACAGCAGACGGGAAGCGAAAATGGTGCCCTGACAGCTATTCAATTGCGGATGGGGAGTCACAGAAACTCTGCAACCCAAAACATCCTGCAACTGTAGAAGGGACTCAGTCACCACCGAAGAACGGGACTTCAAAAGAAGAGACCCATCCTTCAGAGGGCGGATATCATAACGACAGGGAACCCCACCGTCTTAAGACGCTGAAACACCCGTTCCGAGTTGCCCGGAAGGGAGCCAGCGGAAGGGCGGAGAACAAGGAACCTGTCCACTGGACAGAAATTGACAGCAGGGACAGGTCCATGTGTAACGGTAACCGAGAGTGGGCGAGAGAACGAGGGCCGCGAAGACCCCGCCCTACGGCCACCACGAGTCCGGCCACGAGAGCCAGACGCCGCAGAGGACGAGAGGGGGCCATACGGCTTGAAGGTCAATCCAGCGGAGGCAGAGGCCGCTGAACGACCAGAAGTAGAAGTCTTATCCAAATCCAAGGGCGGGCCAGAGTCGTCAACAAGAGGGGATTTAAGTTTTGAAATTGAACCCATAAACAATAGCTTTACAAAAAAGACAGCCTCGGACCCAAGGCAATGAACCATCCGCCGCTGCATCCTTCAAGGCGCAGGCGCAATGTCCCGGGTAGCCCGCCCCCCAACCCGACTGTCGTTTTAAAAACAGCAAATTGGCACTACGGAGATTTGTCCGTTAAGGGCCCAGCAAAGACCTAATCCAGACGCAGCAGCGGTCCGGGCGCCCAGACCGTCCACGGAGCACGGCTCAGCCACGGAGCGATGCCCCCCGGCGGGTGCACCCGATGACCCCAAGACTGCAAAATACAAATACAAACAGAGGGGCGGGGGATACTACAATTGACAGAGGCACAAGACCGAGTCAAGAGAAAAGAAATTCCGGTTGAAACGGAAAAAAAGGGGGAGTAAAAAAAAAAAAAAAAAAAAAAAAAAAAACGCAACTAGGTAACTCTTCGCCCACACCCCGCGAAGAGTTGAGGAAACCCCAACAACACACGAGGTGTACGAGCCCCCTCGGCCCGGCAAGCCGGAGTACCTAATCGAGGGGTATATATATATATATATATATGTGTATAGAAACGACGTAAGTATAGAGGAGCGTTCTGCACACGAGGAAGAGAAATAACGAACAAATGAAAAATGAGGTACCCGCCCTGGAATCGAACCCAGGATCTTCCAATTGCCGGTCAGATATGCTATCCACTACACCACAGGCCTCGATCAGTCAGAAGTCGTAATTCTCCTACATAGGGCAGAAACCAATGCCCTAAGAGGGCACCCTCGCAAATCGTGAATATGTACATTTCTATACATTAATATACTGCGTGGTCATTGCAGTTAAATTGGTTTCTGCCCTATGTAGGAGAATTACGACTTCTGACTGATCGAGGCCTGTGGTGTAGTGGATAGCATATCTGACCAGCAATTGGAAGATCCTGGGTTCGATTCCCGGGCGGGTACCTCATTGTTCATTTGTTCGTTATTTCTCTTCCTCGTGTGCAGAACGCTCCTCTATACTTACGTCGTTTCTATACATTAATATACTGCGTGGTCATTGCAGTTAAATGTGTATATATATATGTGTGTGTATATATATATAGAGGGTGTTTCATAACATGTGGGACGCACTTTCAGGATGGATTCAGGACCTGAAAACAATGAAAAAAGTTTATATAAACATATGCCCGAAATCGCTTTGTTTCCGAGTTACGGCCCGTTTTGTGTTCCAGCAATTTTGTCCGCAAACTGTTTACAAACACTGCTTGCCGACAATGTTTGTGAGTGTGTACGAGACTTATTTCATGTATGGCCTTGCCGATTGTAATGTTTCGTACACTCTATGACATGTTTCAATATCGTTGAGTGTAGAACCAGTGGCGGTTCCTCATATGGGCAATATGGGCAGCCGCACAGGGCGGCATTTGTGGAGGGGCGGCATGAGCGCCTGCAAAAAAAATAAAAATAAAAATAAGAATAAATAAATAAAGAAATAAATAAAAATAAAAAATAAAATAAAATAAATAATAAAAGATCAATAAATATATTTTTATTAATAAAAAACCATCTATTGCATTTTCCATAAACCTTCCCATAAAAGACCTAAACAATGCAAAATGCTTCCAGATTAATATTATTGGGAATAAAGGCCCATACTTTAACATATGTAATGTTATTTTTCTGGGTTTGGTTAAATAGTGAAATGTATATTATTTATTACAGAACGAATCTTCACACTAAGCCACTAAGGTCTGTCAAATAACCGCAAATGGATAAGAAGAGGTCAAAGCTATCAGGTGCTCAGTTTAGAAAAAAGAGGAAAGAAGAAGAGGAGAAACGAGCAAAAGATAAAGGTATAGAGCTATGTCATCTACTCTTCACTGCTATATTGCACTGCTATTTTGTGATATAGCTTTCTGAGTCATTTGAAGTGTACTATTATGTATATAATTAGCCATTAACCAAGGAGGTTGTATTATTCATTTGTTTCCTATTCTAAAAGTTTAATAAATTGTGCTTAATAACATGTTAAATTAATTGTACTAGCCTATTCATGCATTGGTCTGTTATGGGGCACTTTTGAAATATTTTGGAACACCCTCTGCCACTAGCCAGGATGAGAAGCCGTCTACTTCTGCCATTATTGAGGCTGAGGAGCCATCTACCTCCTCAGCCTCACATATGTCTCCACAAATGCAGTCTGATCCTGAGGATGAAGACCCATTTGCTTCTACTTCTCCCCGGCAGGACTCTTCAGGTGAGTTTGTGTGCACATATGTCTGTGAGTGTGTGCGTGTGTGTGTATGTGTATGTGTGTGCATCCCTGCAAAGCATTTTGCAAACAGTTATAAATTATAATGTTATTATCACTGGGTCTGGGTTACTGGGTATGTGTGGTGTTTCACCACCATAATTCCATAACACCACCACCATAACAAAGTGCTGTGAATAATGTGTTATCTAACTTAGGTGTGTATACTAATGAGTAATGCTCTTGTTCTTTCTATTAGAAAGGCCTGGAGCAGAATCGCCTCCTGAGGATGAGTCTCTGTCCACCGACCCTGCTAACTGGCCTTCAGTTCTGACTGAGAGAATTCGGACACAACTGGTTTCCAGGGGACCAAGTCAAGTACCATCTGACTTTGTATTCCCTAGAAACGACAGTGACGGAAGAAGTTTCCACCATCAATACTTCAGGAAGTCATTGGTTAGTGGGGAAAATATAACCAGAAGTTGGTTGGTCTATTCCTTAAAAAACAACAGCCTTTTCTGTTTCTGTTGTACATTATTTTCCAAGAGGAAAATAAATTTAACAAGTTTGGGACTCTCGGACTGGAAGCATGCAAGCTCATTGCTCACATCACATGACAACAGTTCAGAACACCTAAATTCTATGAAAATCTGGAAAGAACTGGCAGTGAGGATGAGAAAGGGGAGACCATTGACAAGCAGGAGATGGCACTTCTGGAGGCTGAGAAGTTGAGATGGAGAGCGGTGCTGACACGTCTCACTGCTATTGTGCATTCTCTGGCAGTTAGGAATTTGGCACTAAGGGGACATACAGAAAAATTGTTCTCACCATCAAATGGCAATTTTCTGAAAGAAGTTGAACTGATGGCACAATTTGATCCTATAATGCAAGAGCACATTAACCGTGTCCAAAAAGGGACCTCCAGTCACACCAGCTACCTCGGCCACCACATACAAAACGAACTCATTGATTTGTCGAGCAGCAAGACCATTTCAGCAATGGTGAGCGACATCAAACAATCAAAGTTTTTTTCAATAATTCTAGATTGCACTCCAGATATCAGCCACACTGAACAGTTGTCAGTTGTGATTCGGGTTGTGTCACTGGAGGGGAAGCCCCATATAAAGGAACATTTCATGGGGTTTTTGGAGGCAGAGGAGTCCACTGGTCAACATTTGGCATCTCTGATTCTGAAGAGACTGGAGGAGCTAAAAGTTCCTTTCATGGACTGTAGAGGACAATCATACGACAACGGGGCCAACATGAGGGGAAAAAACAAGGGTGTTCAATCCAGGCTCCTAGAAATTAATCCCAGAGCTCTGTTTGTTCCATGTGGGGCTCATTCTCTGAATTTGCTTGTGGCCGATGCTGCTAAGGGATCTATTGATGCCACAAGTTACTTTGGCATCTTGCAGAAGCTTTACAACTTGTTTTCAGCCTCCACACAACGATGGACCATTTTGAAAAAACATGTGAACATCACATTGAAGATGTGGTCTGATACAAGGTGGGAAAGCAAGATCAAGAGTGTGGAGCCCCTGAGATATCAGGCAGCTGCAGTGAGAGATGCACTGATCGAGGTGAGGGACCACACCAAAGACTCTGTAATAAAGGTCGAGGCTCAATCTCTGTCAGAGGAGGTTGGGTCATACCGCTTCGCCATTTGTTCAGTGGTGTGGCATGACCTGTTGTGCCAAATTCAGCATGTGAGCAAGCAGATGCAGTCTCCTAGCATGCACGTTGATGTTGCAGTAAATCTCCTAAAAAAAACAGAGAGAGGTCTCCGCAATTACAGGGCAACAGGTTTTGTGGCTGCACAAATGGCAGCCACAGATATCTGTGAACAAATGAATGTGGAGGCTGTGTTAAAACAAAAACGGCTGAGGTCCACAAAGCGGCACTTCTCCTATGAAGCATCTGATGAGCCCTTGATTGATGCTTTGAAGAAGCTGGAGGTGACATTTTTCAATGCAGTGGTTGATGCTGCAACATCAGCCATTCAGGAAAGATTTTCCACGTTGGAAATTGTGGGAGAGAAGTTTGGAGTGCTGACACATTTCCAAAATCTCACATTTGAGGAGCTGACAGAACAATGTGTGAACCTTAGTACTACACTACACTTTAAGGGACAATCTGACTTGGATGGCAGAGAGCTTGCACAGGAGCTGAAGAACTTGCCTGACTTGCCATCAAAGACCATATCCTTGCTTGAACTGCTGACATTTATCCATGAAAGGGAGCTCTCTGAAATATATCCAAATTTGTGGACTGCTCTCAGAATTGGTCTTACTCTTCCAGTCACTGTTTCTGAAGCAGAGAGGAGCTTTTCAAAGCTGAAGCTCATCAAATCCTACCTGAGGTCAACTATGTCACAGGAACGCCTTACCGGTCTGGCCATCATCAGTATAAATCATACAATTGCTGAGCAGATTTCATATGATGATTTAATTCATGACTTTGCATCAAGGAAGGTAAGAAGAGTCAGGCTTTAGATGGCAGTTGTGCTGTGGTGCAATTTATTTTGTTTCTTGTTCAAAGTGTAGCATAATAATTACCCTCTCTTAAGTGTCTTATTCTATTTATGTGATAGAGCATTTGTACAATTTACAAATTTGATTCTCTAGTTTATTTATGGCAGTTGTGCAATTTAATTTGTATTTTTCCTGTTCATAGTATCATAATTACATTCTCTTAAGTGAGTTATTCTATTTACGTGATGAAGGATTTGTAATATTCAGAAATTTGAGTCTTTGTTTTGGTTCTGAAGTTCCAACAATTAGTCCAATAAAAAGTTATTTTGTGAAAGAGTTATGTCTGTCCTTTATTTTGGGGGGATTCGAATGTGTGTGTGTTGGCGAACAGGGGGGGGGGGCGCTGAAGGTGAGGTTCGCCCAGGGCGTCATGTAAGCTAGGACCGCCACTGTGTAGAACCATCAGTCAGTCAGAGTGCATCGCGGTGTTTCACTGTTCGTATTCGTAACTTCTTACCGTCAATAAGTGCAGTCTAGTGAAAAAAAAACTTAAAAGATTTTGTGCTATGCAGTGATAGTGTGCATTTGAAGTGAGAATGGAAGCTTATTCAAACAGAGAAATGGCAGACATGCATCTCATGTATAGAGTTGCCGAGTGTAATGCGGCCGCAGCAAGGCGTCTGTATGCGGAAAGGTTTCCGAATCGCCGTCTGCCAGATAAGAAGACCTTTCAGAGAATAGACGAGCGTCTTGGTGATACAGGATCATTCAACAAGCGAGTTTCAGATGGTGGTAGACCAATCAGCGCCAGAACTGTTGAGTTGGAGGAGCGGGTCCTGAATCGCGTGGAGGAACATCCTGGTGTCAGCACCCGAAGGATAGCAGCAGCAGAGGGTGTAAGATACACAACTGTGTGGAGAATTTTACGGGAACAACAGCTTTACCCATATCGCATTCAGAGAATACAAGGCCTTACTGAAGCTGATTTCCCACCACGAGAGGCTTTTTGTACTCGGTTGCTTCAACAGTGTGCTCGCGATCCTCTTTTTCTATCCTCCGTGTTGTTTTCTGATGAGGCTACCTTCACAAGAAATGGCGTGATGACAATGTTTGCTCTTTTCAAGATGTTCGGTATTTCCCCAGTGTCTAGGGATCTTCTCCATATCCAGTATAAAGGTGTAGCTCAGGGGTGGGGAACCTTTTTTCATTGGAAGGCCACATTTCATTTAACCAAGACCCTATTAGGTCGCATGCTGAGAATTTAACATATACAGTACAACAAAATGTCATATTTTAGTCTACACTCTACATATTTACTAATTTTAAATCAAACTTGATAATACGTGAGAGCTTTTATAATAAATAAAAAATTCAGCAAGTACACATTTATTTTTTGGGGGGAATAATTGGCAATAGAACTAATATTAAATGAAAAATGATATTAAGTGAAATGATGTTAATATTAAGTGAAAAAGTGATAAACCATTTAATGACTTTTGTGACTGCTTATTGCGGGACAGGAGTCGTACATTTGGTTCCAACATCGTTGACCGTAGTTTTAGTTGGTCCTCCAGGTGAATATTCGTCATCTGAGATCTCAAGCGCGTTTTGATTTGAGTCACATATGAAAACGTTGATTCGCAACAGTAGGTTGTGCCGAAACAAGACAACATTCGACGAGCATGTTGACGCCGACGTGGGTATTCAACGGCATTTTTCCATATTTCAACAGGATCCTTCTTAGTATCAAATAGATACTTAAGGATATTATCTTCTAATAGCTCAATCAACTCCATCTGTAAATCTTCAGGTGCTTTGGAGACATCAACCAGGTGTGGTTGGAAAGCTAGTTTCAGTGTGAAGTCATGTTTCTCAAAATCTTCAAATCTTTCATCGTATTCTTCAATCAGGGAGTCTAAGACAGCTGTGTATTCTTTCACATCGCATTCCCTTAATGATTTGCTTGTATCTTCATCAATTACCTTTGCCAGTTCATGGAAGTGTTCAGCTGAAAGTTCCGATCGGGTAAGGATAGTTTTGAAAAAGCGCAGCTTTCTCCGAAAAGCCTGAATTTTTTGCCACATTTCATATATGGATTTAGTTTTACCTTGCAAAGAAATATTCAGGTCATTTTGCTTTGACATTACGTCACACAAAAATGCAGCATTTCTGCAGAAATACTTTTTTGACAATTCACGTGGTTCATTGAGTTCCTCAAAAAATCTTGTGATTTGTTTTCGCAAAGACAAAAGTTTTTCAAAGACTTGCCCTTGTGACAACCAGCGCACTTTAGAATGATACGGAAGATCCACAATGAATGTTTCATCATCAAGCATAAGCATATTGAGAAACTGGCGATGTCGTGATGCATTTGCTCTAATGTAGTTCACAATACGTATAACTTTACTTAATGTGTCACTTAAAACAGTAGATTTGGCACAGAGCTTCTGTTGATGCAAAATACAGTGAAAGGAAATCAAGCTATCTGGATTTGGCAGTTCTTTTTGTAGTAGCGCAACAAATCCTGCACATTTTCCTCTCATGGAAGGTGCACCATCTGTGCATACACTTACTAAATTACATAAATTCAGTTTCGCTTCACGGCATTTTTCTTTGAAGAGAGACAAGACGTCAATTCCACGTGTCTTCCCCGTAAGGGTACCCAAAGTCAGTAACTCCTCGAAGCATTGAAAATCTGCAGTTATAACACGAATAAAAAATGACACTTCCGCTGAGTCGGTAATATCAGTGGACTCATCCAAGGCAATCGAATAATAAGTATTTTCGCTTTGGCATATTGTATGAAGTTGTTCAGTTACATTGAGGGCTAATTCATGTTGCCGATCAGTTATGGTCCTTCTTGAAAGAGGTAGTCGTTTGTATTTGTTAACCTTGTCTGAATCTAAAGAGGCTTCAACTTCAACAATGCATTCTTTTATGATTTCCACATCACTATATGGCTTACCTCTTTTTCCAAGTATATACTGTATGCAGTGATGGGCATCGATACATGAAAATCGCTAAAGCGATACCGATACATCGATACATGAAGAACGTCTTAGGCGATACCGATACGCCGATACTTTCTAGATGTCTTAAGCGATACCGATACCGATACATGCATCGCCGGTACATTTTTATAATTATTCATTTAATATGTAGGTATTAGATATTATTGTTTATACTAGTAATTTGTACGCACTGTAAGTAAAATCAACGACATTTTAATGGGTTTTATAGATGTAAATAAAAACAATTGCTTTATTTAATGAAAGTTGTTTTAATTTTGTAGGATACATGAATGACTGAAAATATTACACTAAAAATTAAAAGTAATTACTATTACCCTTCAAAAATACCAGCTGGCTAAATATTTAAAAATTCTTATTACTGTATCGATGTATCGAAGTATCGATTTTTTTCGATACATTTAAGAAAATTGACCTTAGCGATACCGATAAATCGATACTTTTGTCAAGTAGCTAAAGCGATACCGATACAAAAGTATCGATCGATACGTATCGGCGATACATGTATCTAGATACTGCCCATCACTGACTGTATGCTACTTTATAAGTTGCTTCAGTGATTTCATTCCCTAGGCCTGACATCGTTTTAATTAAATACTTGCTGTTGTTGTTGCTTTTGAAGTTTCATCTTCGTAAGTGCAGACTTTCGGGGTTCTCCTTCCAATATAGCATACTTGTGGTTCTTATGAGTTGCATAATGCTGATATGCATTGTGTTTCTTCACTGTTGCAATTATGGCGTTGCAGAGCAAACGCATCATTTTATCTTTCTCAGCAACTATGAAATACTGCAATTCCAATTCTTCATGAAATACTCTGTTCTCTTCCTTTAATTTTCTTTTCACAGTTTTTGACATGATTGGGGTACCAGAAGATTTTTAAATAAAAATGGTATACGAATTGATCAAAGATTTACAGTTTTAAAGGAAACAAGCGTGCGTGTCACTATCGGAGAATCGTCAGTAACTGTCATCCAGTCAGCCAGTCGAGTTGATCGTTGATAGGTAAGGGCGTAAGCCGTAAGGCAACGTTGTCAGTTCCAACTGGCAGCGTTGCCATATTTCCTATTGTTCAAGCCATAAAGAAGGCTTGTATGTGTAAGAAGCAGTGAAGCTGAAACCATGATCTAATGAAATAGCCTAAAGCCCTAAAGGGGTATCAGTTGCTGTCCATTATCGTACGGTATGAATTCTGAATGTCAAATAGGCAGGAGGCCGCAACTAGTACCCCAAAAGGCCGCAGGTTCCCCCACCCCTGGTGTAGCTATTTCATTTTTGCAGTTTTTGATCAATAATGCGTTCCACTTGTCCGGACCTGCAGCTGAATGTGGTTTCATTTGTCCTATAGCTCTTGTTACATCTTCTGGGGTAAAATCAAAGTCTGCTATACACTCTCCTCGCAATTTCTCTTCAAAGAATGCATCTATATCAGGTATCGCTTTGTCACTTTTTGGGGTACTGAAAACTGATTCATACTGCCAGTATGACGCCCCTGCATGATACTGGGCTCTCAATGTTTCAGATATTTCTTTTGGATCGTCGGTTAGTTCATTATTTCTCTTCCTTAAGGGCCCAATAGTGGCGCGCGTTTTTGTTTTCCTTTTCGCATAGCTACAGAAGTATTTTTAATTTTCGTTTATTGCTTCTACCGCCTTTTCCTCTTCCCTCTCTGTATGGTCCTTAATCAGGGCTTGTATTTCCCTATCGATACCCTCCAGTTTTTCTTGTATTACATTCCTGGCATTATCTCCGCAGTTACCTAATTTCGCCTCCACTCTCTTTCTTTTGCGGAATAGTCTTCTCTTTTACCCCTGTGGGGTCATCTGAAATCCATCGTTTACGTGACACCCATTGACAACATTGAAATGCTTCGCCAACGTGTAGAACAAGGATGCCAGAAAATCCGAGCAATACCTGGAATGTTTGAACGCGTCAGGCAGTCTATGACGAGGCGTGTTCAGGCGTGTATTCAAGCGCAAGGCGGTCAATGTGAGCACTTCTTTTAAAGGTAAGCCGGATACTTGCTGGAAAACATAACGGGCTGTAACTCGGAAACAAAGTGATTTCGGGCATATGTTTATATAAACTTTTTTCATTGTTTTCAGGTCCTGAATCCATCCTGAAAGTGCGTCTCACATGTTATGAAACACCCTGTATATATATATATATATATATATATATATATATATATATATATATATATATATATATATATATATATATATATATACCATTTACACTTTTTCTTAGATTTAGTCCAATGATCTTTAACTGAAGAGATCGGTGGAGAATCCTCTTTATTTGTTCTATTCGTTCATTGGTTCCCCTCTTCCGTTTATTGGTTGCCATCTTCCGTTCTTTTTCCCCTCTTCCGTTCTTTTTCATCGCAACATAAAAATGAAAAGAGCTTTTAATAAACTGAATTTTTTTTGTTAAAGCCGCTGCTCTGAATGTAGATAAACACAAAGCACAAACTAAAATATGGATTAAACGATGAAACGACGACATCATATTGATTACATCGTATCTGTTCATCAACCAGATATTAATATTTATATAGGAAAATAAAAACCCACTCTAATAGACAGAGTGGGTTTTTATTTTCATATTTTGACCTTCACGTAGAAAAAAGTGAAGTTTTTTGCATTTAATATTTATATAGTTCGAGCCCATTTTAAACGATGTACATACGAGAAAGATGTATTTTTTCCATTAAATGTCATTTTAAGCGAGTTCGTGCTGTTGATTCCTCGTATGCAAAATGGAGTTTGTAACCCAATTAAGTTTACAAATGGTCTTCCCTTCGTCGGGCCCGATATCACCCTATGGGAAAACTTTACCATATATATATCGTATACGAATTACCTGTCCAGGAATATATTATTGTAAATATAAAGGAAAGGGTATATATATATATATATATATATATATATATATATATATATATATATATATATATATATATAATATATATATATATATGAAAATTATTTCACGAAAGTAACACGTTTTATTCATCATATATATATATATATATATATATATATATATATATATATATATATATATATATATATATATATATATATATATATATATATATGCTGTAAACCCACAGGGAAGAAGCGTTCATTCATTTCACGTGTTTAATTGTGAAATTTATTATATATATATATATATAATATATATATACACATATATATGTGTGGTGTAGTGGTTAGCGTCGCTGACTACAAATCCATCGGCCCCGGGTTCGAGACCCGACGGCAGCCGGCGCGCAGCAAAACCCAGCTGTTCATCCTTCCCCACAATAAAGAAAGTGGTTGGTAGATAAATGGGTACCCTAGGTGGCCTAGTGGTTAAGACGCTGGGCTGCTGATGGGGCGTGGTTCGGATTCCACGTTAAACTGTAGGTCTAAGGTGGAGTGAAAAGCTTGACCTTCGTCAGAATGAACAATTCGGGCGGAAGCTAACCAAAGGTAAGAGAGAGAGAGACGCAAGTAAGATTTTATATATATATACACAGCAGATATACAGTACATGTATACAGTATGTATATATATATATACATTATAACTGCAAACACGCAGTATAATTAACGTAAAGAACGACGCTTTGTATAGGAGAATATTCCGCGCAAGACGAGAGCGAAAGAACGAAACAAATGAAAAAATGAGGTAACCACCCGGGAATCGAACCCGGGATCTTCCGATTGCCGGTCAGATATGATAACCATTACACCACGGGCCTCACTCAATCAAATGGTTTCTGCGCGCATGTAGAGGAATTACGACATTTGATTGAGTGAGGCCCGTGGTGTAATGGTTATCATATCTGACCGGCAATCGGAAGATCCCGGGTTCGATTCCCGGGTGGTTACCTCATTTTTTCATTTGTTTCGTTCTTTCGCTCTCGTCTTGCGCGGAATATTCTCCTATACAAAGCGTCGTTCTTTACGTTAGATATTTTATATATATATGATTCGCGTCGGATTGAATACATCAAAGAGTTCAATCCCATCAAAGAGTTCAATCCCATCATGAAACGGACATGTTATGTACCTTGAAAAGTGGACGCTCAATTTTGCCAGTTGAGATTTAAGTTTTGGTTTTTGGCTAAAAATACAATAGTTACCCCTTTTTCTTTGATGTATTCAATCCGACGTGAATGCAACGAGTCTTTTGCTTATATTGAAGTTCTGAATATAGTAGATTAGGTGTAGCTGTAACCCCCTAGATCCTGTCCCAAAGCTGGATCCTATCTGCTTTGCAGATAGCTGGTGAGGGAAGCTATATTTTTGGGGCCTCTTTGCGAGTGACCTGTTGCCCACGTTGGGCTAACATCATGAAAAAGAAAAACTATAGTGTTTGTCATTTACCATTACTTATTCGGACTACTGTGGATTTAATTTTCTCAGAAGAGTTCCTTGTTCCATACATGGTATGTGTGTATCATGAAAAAACCTCAGGGGACCATTCTGAGTTCAATCCCATATATATGTGTATATATATATATATATATATATATGCATATAACTGCAATGACCGCGCAGTATATAAATCAATAGAAACGACATAAGTGTTAAGGAACGTTTCTGCACACGAGGAGGAGAGATAACGAATAATGAAAAATGAGGCGAACCGCCCGAGAATCGAACCCAGGGCCTTCCAATTGCCGGTTGGACGCTCTACCATTATGCTACGGACCTCACTCAATCACAAATCGAAATTCTCCCACATAGGGCAGAAACCAATGCCCTGAGAGGGCACCCTCGCAAATCGTGAATATGCGCATATAACTGCAATGACCGCGCAGTATATAAATGAATAGAAACGACATAAGTGTTAAGGAACGTTTCTGCACACGAGGAGGAGAGATAACGAATAATGAAAAATGAGGCGAACCGCCCGGGAATCGAACCCAGGGCCTCGTGTGCAGAAACGTTCCTTAACACTTATGTCGTTTCTCATTTATATACTGCGCGGTCATTGCAGTTATATGCGCATATTCACGATTTGCGAGGGTGCCCTCTCAGGGCATTGGTTTCTGCCCTATGTGGGAGAATTTCGATTTGTGATTGAGTGAGGTCCGTAGCATAATGGTAGAGCGTCCAACCGGCAATTGGAAGCCCCTGGGTTCGATTCCCGGGCGGTTCGCCTCATTTTTCATTATTCGTTATCTCTCCTCCTCGTGTGCAGAAACGATCCTTAACACTTATGTCGTTTCTATTCATTTATATACTGCGCGGTCATTGCAGTTATATGCGCATATTCACGATTTGCGAGGGTGCCCTCTCAGGGCATTGGTTTCTGCCCTATGTGGGAGAATTTCGATTTGTGATTGAGTGAGGTCCGTAGCATAATGGTAGAGCTTCCAACCGGCAATTGGAAGGCCCTGGGTTCGATTCCCGGGCGGTTCGCCTCATTTTTCATTATTCGTTATCTCTCCTCCTCGTGTGCAGAAACGTTCCTTAACACTTATGTCGTTTCTATTCATATATATATATATATAATGAAAATAACCAAGAAAGAAAGTTAAAACACTTTCATCTAATGACATCCTCAGGAACACTAAAATTAATAACAAGATTAAGACTATATATAGGTAATTTATAAAGAAAAATTATATGATTGGCGCAGAGAATGTTGGAGGAGGAGTATACAATTCACGTGGAAAAGCTACCAGAGTTTTAGCGTTTAGCCGTTCTTATCTAAATCTGTTCTGAATTAATTCAAATAACACGATCGAGCTAAAACAGGCACTGGCTAAGGTTGAAATTGTTTATAAGTTGAATAATGGCAGATTGAAGAATGTTTCTGTTAACAATATTGCTTGAGTGAAACCAAATTGAAGAATTATTCCAATCAATACAGGGTGTCCGAGAATTATCTGTACAATTTTTGGCTGTTATTAAAAGTCAACCATGAAGTGTAGAAATTCCAGTCTTGGCCCATTTTACAGAAAATCTCATTACGTTTTTTCTGATACCAAGTTTTGACAAGTTTTTTAGAAATTCCAGTGTGTCCGAACATTATCTGTACAATTTCATCTTTTAATAAAATTCTTGATAACACACGTAAAATTCTTAAACAAGATTATTTAGAATCTGTATTTTCAAAAGTTTCTTTTATTAAAGTAACGTTGTTACAAACATTCGATATGTGCACCATTAGTGATTCGCAAAACATCCAATCGATACTCCAAATGTTGCCATGTACGCTGCAGCATATCCACATCAATTCGCTCAATAGCAGCTGTGATTCTTGCTTTTAAATCATCAATGTCTGTCACCCGCGTACATTTCTAAACAAATTGTCAAAACGTGGTATCAGAAAAAACTTAATGAGATTCTCTGTAAAATGGGACAACACTGGAATTTCTACACTTCATGGTTGACTTTTAATAACAGCCAAAAATTGTACAGATAATTCTCGGACACCCTGTACAATGTGACAACTCTGACAAATGGACAAAAAGGGCGCTAGACGACTGTCCCTTCTAGTGGAATATTGATGATGTTTTACGTGTGTTCAAATCTTTTCCCGTTTGTCCAATGTAAAAGGAGTCACATTGTTTACGACCAATTTTAGAGATAATGCTTGAATTATTGGTAGAACCATTCTTTATTTTGACATTTTTCACAATACTGTATGAAAATGTTACACTAATGTTCAAAAGTTTAAATACATTAGCAATGCCTATAAAGCAGTGGTTCTCAACCTTTTTTGCACTTGGTCACACCCCGGTTAAGAACCGCTGCTTTACAGTTTAGAGGTTAGTTGTTAGTATTAGTTACGTTATGTTGCATGGGCACACTACTGATATCGGTTACACTACACTCTTTTGGTCACAGTGTCTGGTCACATCACATTTTTGGGCCACACTAAAAAGTGACGTTGGTCACACTGGTGTGCTTCAGGCACCCGATTGAGAATAACTGCTATAAAGCATGTTAAGAAAGGGAGTACTAAAATATTCTTCGGGAAAGTGCCAGGGTTATTATTCACACGGCAGAAGCTTCGTTTTGACTTCTTAAGGAAAGATCCCCCCAAAAATGCAGGTGGGTAACACAAATCGCTTCTAATATTGTTCATTCTTTCTAACTCATCATCCATGTATTCCGGGCTAGCGATCCTAAGAACACGGAGAAACATAGAAGAGAATATGGCTATCGTGATGGGGTGTCATGTTCGGAGTATATATATTAAACAAAACGACCGAAGACACAGCAAACATTCTTTATCTTCCTTTGCCATGTCTTCTGGTCTTCCTCTTCATCCTTCGCCTGCGTTTCCCTTGAAACAAACTTGTTACCTTGTATTCTTGTAGCGGTTCCACGCATCAGTTTTTCTTCACACGGGGGTCATGCTTGTGCCTCTACCTCTAGACCTGACTTGATGTAAGAGAGAGATGCTTTCTTGAGCTCTTCATATATATATATATATATATATAAGTATGTGAGATTGAGAGGTCAACACCACCGTGCGATAAGGGATCGACCGACGTGCGAAACTTCTACTAAATAGGTTACCTGGTAGAGAGAGGGTTGACAAAAGTAAATAAACACCTTTGGGTTTCGCAGTTTTTGATTTAATAATAAAAGTCAATAAATAATAATAAAAAATACTGAATCAATATATTTAGACTGGTGTTATTTTCCCTTTGCGTTAAGTAAAGTTGACACGTTCTGGCATTCACTGATGATCCTTGCCATTTGTTCTTGAGGACAATCATCGTGGTGTCTATTTACTTTTGTCAACCCTATGTACAGTTGCCCACATATGTAATGTTCCTCGCCTCACAGGCGACTCCGTACATGTGGCACGCTGCAGTGTTAGTCAAGGTACCCCAACTGGGGGAAGGTGGGATGGAGGGGGGACAACCGAGTCCAACAACATATAACACAGACATATATATTTAAAGGACAGTTGAATGTGCAGTCATTGACATACAGGTAATTATAATGTAATGTCTGTGTTCATAAAGATAAACAATTAATATGATCGTGAACAGCGTTGAACTCCATGTAGTTTGCTAGTATTATATAGTAATAAGGTTCCATGGTTCCATTATGATTACTGCAAATCTATATGAACAGCTACTACAATAGAACTTTTTATACGCTAGTGAATGCGAATTGTTCGCCTAACGGAAAGTTTCGTGTTTTTCGCGTAGGCTAGAGTTTACGTGAAAATATCCAGCA
The DNA here is from genome assembly GCA_023014485.1 of Bathynomus jamesi. Classification (NCBI taxonomy): domain Eukaryota; kingdom Metazoa; phylum Arthropoda; class Malacostraca; order Isopoda; family Cirolanidae; genus Bathynomus; species Bathynomus jamesi. The sequence continues at coordinate 1,117,063 of JAJOZX010000162.1, forward strand.
TGCGAAAATTTGACAATTTAAACTAATCTTTGGAAGATAGTAAGAAAATAAAACTATTATTACTGTATAACAAGAACGTCATGAATGCCGCTAATTTCCCAGCCCTTCCGAATGGTCTCCCTCATTTTGTGTAGGTTAGCCCATGCAGAGCCAATTCATTTAGCATGAATAGGTTTCAGTGTGGGAGAGCTTCAAATCTATCTTACCGAGAGATTCATTTACGTTGAGTGCTGCTGAAACTTTTTCCGCATACCAAGAGGTAAAACTTGCCTTGATATACGACCTCAACCTCGACCAATGACAGTCCAAAATAAATGTCGTCATTCATAACGTCATTTTAATCTGTAAGATTATAACTAGCAACTGTTGACCGCGAAATTATGATGCCGCAAACTCGTCCAAGGATATGAAAGAGCGAAAATTTGCTGCCGCGAAATTAACCTGGTTTACAGTATATATACTTATAAACTCATACAATATTATACTAATGCTTGTGAAATGACGTTGATGGGCCAAACCTAGGTGTTGACATGGTTACTGGCATGATCTATGCTCAAATTTTAGGGTGGATCGATTTTACATTTTTTTCGATTTCCATATTCTAATAGAGACAAAAACTTGCGCATGCATGAGAAAATAGCCTCTGCAAAATCTTAGCTTAATAGGTAATCATCTTCTGCCCCCGGCAGAGCGATGAAAATCATATTTTAGTAGTCAAAAACGTATTTTTCTTATAATTTTTAAAATATTTCAATATGCATCAAAATTATTCCTAATAACTATAAAGTCGATGAAAAAGACCTCATATGATCGTTTTTCCAAGCGCGTTGTCCTACGTTAATATCTTTTGCCCCCGGCAACAACGTCAGATGTTGAAAAAATAGGTAATTTACATACATATTTTCAGATCCGCTCTTTGTCTTAAATAATGCATTTATATATTTCCCATAGCATTTATATCGTTGCTTAGGCATGAAATAACACACACGCAAAATTTTATGGCTCTAGGCTAGGGTTTAAAGGTCATCTCTGGTGAGTGCTGCCAGCAGCAGCTGCCACTGACGCGCCAGTCGAAAGGGTGGAGCCATTCGTATGATTGAAATGAAACTACAAAGGCCAGTTCAGTGGATCATATGCCTATTACACGGTAATGAATTATCACTGCGACACCTCATTCAAGACTTGGACGGCAAAACAACTGGGCCAATGGGCTTTACTGGACCAGTTGGAAAACAACTGAACGACTGCGAAAAACTTCCAATTACAGAATTCGATGCCATTCCATCTCCCGACATTGACATAGATGATGCCGAGTTGAGCACTGACTAAAAATATTTGTTAGGCATCTACAGAGCAGTGTCGAGCGGTAGCTGCTCTTCAGCTCTCGCGGCTCGAAATCCAGGTAAGATGGCGCATTCCAGGTGGCTGACAACAGCAAATAGATTTCTGCGCCTCTGCTTCAACCAGTGAACCCTCCAGCACCTTCAACGAAATTGTGCGATTCATTATGACAGTTTACGCACCAATTTGGTTTAAGATAAAGAAAACTCCAGTTTCACTGAGGGCGCAAAACATTTTTTCGAAATGATGCGTCTCTCTCAGACCATGCCTCAAAGATCTAAGACAATCGCCAACAAAGTCCTCCGTAGAAATTCTTTCTTTGCTCACCCAGAAATATTTTGATCTCCATGCTACATGCCGATGAGCAACACATAAGAGAATTGGGATGGAGAAGAATATTAAAAGCACGATCAAAACAATCACCAGCGGGGGAAATTCGAGCCTTCGCCATGCCTGAGCTGCTCTACGATAGTCAAACTATTACGAAATGATCAACTGGCAAACGGCTGAGGTGACCGAACCCCCCGTTACAAAAACAATACCTGATAACCGAATAAAAGAGTTTGTTGAGACGGGAGACCAGCCTGATGGACTGATCCCACTATTCCCTTGTCATACTCAAGCGGTCGAGAGACTCATCAAATTAGTAACCGAAGCCTCTGCCAGTGTAAGTGGAATAGAAGAGAGGGACGGATTCATCCGCTCCCGTCTTCACTCCCGAACAAAAATTCCACGATTTGATTCTAAGAAAGATTACCGTATGTAAATCGACATGCAGCCAAAGGAAGGGTGGTTGGGGCTGGATAGGGTGGAACTCGACGTACAGCCACCTCCTCGTGGTGAGTTCTGGGTTGCTAATTTTATAAAATTAGCAAGCGAGGAGCTGTACTTAGTACTTATCGTACTTATAACATCGCATTAACGTAATTATAATCCACATTTAGACTTTTCGGGGACAGAAGATATTACTCTAGTCATAAAATTTTGCGTGTGTGTTATTTCATGCCTAAGCAACGATATAAATGCTATGGGAAATATATAAATGCATTATTTAAGACAAGAGCCGATCTGAAAATATGTATATAAATTACCTATTTTTTCAACATTTGACGTTGTTGCCGGGGGCAAAAGATATTAACGTAGGAAACGCGCTTAGAAAAACGATCATATGAGGTCTTTTTCATCGACTTTATAGTTATTAGGAATAATTTTGATGCATATTGAAATATTTTAAAAATTATAAGAAAAATACGTTTTTGACTACTAAAATATGATTTTCATCGCTCTGCCGGGGGCAGAAGATGATTACCTATTAAGCTAAGATTTTGCAGAGGCTATTTTCTCATGCATGCGCAAGTTTTTGTCTCTATTACAATATGGAAATCGAAAAAAATGTAAAATCGATCCACCCTAAATTATTATTGCTCATATCATATTTCTACATTGTATGACGAACACCGACTCTGAAAATGAATCCCGCTCAAGATAAAATTGCACAGCGAAGCCGGATAATTGGTATGCAGGAAGTAGGCCTCTCTGTAGCTGACATGGCCATAGAATTGGGAATTTCGAAGCCTACTGTTCGACGCTGGGTGCAGAGGTGGCAGGAGACTGGGAATATGCTAGATCGTCCTAAGTGTGGGGCACCAAGAAAAACCCCCCAGAAGAAGACCAGAGAATATCAACGAAGTGCAGAACGATCCTATCAACAATGCAGTCGCCATCCGGGAGATACTACATATGGGCGGGTCAGTGGACACCGTAGGGAGACGGTTGCATGAAGCAGGATATCACCACCGTACTCCTACTAAAAAGGAGAGGATCGAGGAACGACATCGTCAGGCCAGGATCTCGTTTGCTCGCCAGCATATAAATGATGATCTCGCATACTGGAGCAGAGTTAGCTACTCTGACGAGAAGACGTTTGCGTCTACAACTCACGGCCGTATTCGGTGTTGGCGACAGGACAACACGAGATATGCCCGCCAAAATATTTACGAAGTGGCACGGAGTTGACACGTGACGGCGAATGTATAGGGATGGATGCACCTCAAAGGACTAGGAGAGCTGACTGAGATCCACGGGAGGTTTACGGCAGATCAATATATAGAGATCATGGAGGAGAAGATGCTGCCTTCTGTACGCGCGTATGCCTTGCCCTATCCTGCGCAGATTATCTTTATGCAGGTATGTTGTAGTTGTGTGTTATAGAATATTATACTATTACTAGAGTAAGATTTATTTATTACACGCATTTGTATGTCCGGTTTCCACATTTACATGAGACGACTAATTGTTCTTTAACTCTTTCAGTACTATGACAACACTTTAGGATTTTATTCTGGATAACTGCAGTGTGTATTATTTGTATAACGGCGCACATTTAGATCTAGCTGAGAGAAACCCCTAATACATAGGGGTTAAAACCTATCTCGAATAGTGGGTTACTGATGAAGCGTATGGATGAGATATAATTCTACTTTTAATATTTAAAATCCATTTGCAGGACAAAGCTCCCATCCACACCGCCAGGATTGTTAGAAGGTGGTTCGAGGAGCAGCGAAATCTAGAACTACTGGACTGGCCTAGTAAGGGGTGTGACCTCAACCCCATTGAGAACGTGTGGGGGAATGTGGTGAACTCGTGGGAGCCTGGGCAGGAGCGGACCAGTCGCCAGCTGCTGGATCACATTATGGCTGAGTGGGAGATATTCCGAAGGAACCCACACATCATACATAACCATGTTGCATCTATGCCACACAGATTACAAGATGTAATAGACAATAATGGGGGATGGACCAAATACCAACTATGAACTGGGTATAGCTGTGCCATTTATGTTAATCTATGGCAAATTGTGAGCATTTTGTATGACTTTATCATTTTGTATGATAAACTATTTAGTAAAACATTCTCAACTATTGCATATTTGTTGTAATAAAGAATTGATATTGCAAGAGGAAATCTGGAAAACATTAATGGGTTTATCTGTCCATCGTGATTAAATCATTATCTCTCCACACTGATAATACAAATACAATCTGGAAAACACTATTAATATAATAGGCATCAGCTACAAACCGGCAGTGATATCCTGCTTCATGCAACCGTCACCTTACAGTTTCCACTGACACGCCCATATGTAGTCTCTCCTGGACGGCGACAGCAAGTAACCATGTCAACACCAAGGTTTGGCCCATCAACATCATTTCACAAACATTAGTAAAATATTGTATGAATTTATAAGTATATATAAATATGTTTATGCCAGTATAACCGTGGATTATTCTTATGTGATTCTGATAATCAGTTACTGTTATTCAGATCGAAACTGTTAACAAGTTCTTTGTGTAAAAGTCGATAAGCCATTTCCGACTAACTTTCTCTGCCCCTCTACCTCGCTATCTCTCACACTGTCTCAATCTTTTTCTCGCTCAATGTCAATATATATATGTATATATAAAATCGTGTAGATTCGTAAGTTAGTAAAGGTTTAAGGCTGCATACAGACTCTACAAACAGCTTTATTAGTCTTGTTACATAATGATTTAATATACGCGAGACTGGTGGGTGGGGAAGGGGAATGAGGGAGTGTGGAGGATGGTTGTGTAATGTCTATTTTTGGTTCAAATTCACTAGTATATAAAAAGTTGAATTTTGGTATCTGTTCATATAGACTTGCAGTAATCATAATGGAACCTTATTACTGTATAAAATTAGTAAACATGGAGTTGAACGCTGTTCACGATCATATTAATCGTTTATCTTTATGAACAGAGACATTACATTATAATTAGGGGCCTTTCAAAAATTACGTAACGTTATTTTTGCTAAAACTTGACATCCCAGATCCCCCAGGAAGGTTCTGTAACGCTAGACCAGGCACCCCCTGAGATGTTATGTAACACTTCCCACACCCCACACGTTACGGAACGTTACAGGGAGGGGGTCAGGTTTTAGCAAAAATAGCGTTACATAATTTTTGAACGACGCCTTACCTATATGTCAATGTTATATATTGTTACACTCGATTGTTCCCCCTCCACCCGACCTTCCCCTAGTTGGGGTACCTTGACTAACGCTGTGGCGTTGCCACATGTACGGAATCGCCTGTCAGGCGAGGAACATTACATATGCGGGCAACTGTACCTGTAGCGACACGTAGCTCGTTGTCACATGTGTTGTGCCATTCTCTAAATTTCTTGTTCGCCCGGGACAATACAATTTTTCATTTCCAGAAGAAAAGTACAGTGGTGAAATTAGAATATGTGTACGGAAGTTTGCGTGTAAAATTCAGGTTTTCTAAAATATTCCTCAGAAACAACGCAATTTTCGACGTCACCAAAACGCGAGTCAGCTTTGTTTCTTTCCTCATAATATCATTCGTTCTTCAGTGGAAACTTAGCTTCCGCTCTGTTCTGCCTCGCTCAACCTCCTTTCGCCCGGGCGGCGACGTCGTGGCCAGTGTCGTAACACCGTTTGCCGGAGTCCAGCAAAGTTAAACGATACTCGGTCTGGAGAGTAGTTGGATGAGAGACCATCCTCTTCGTCCAGATTATATAGCGACCCGTGGTTCGGGTCCCACGTAAAGCTGTAGGTCCCATATGTCCAGGGACGGCCCTAGGGTTGCTGGCGCCCCGGGCAAGCTGAACTTCGGCGCCCTTACAAGTATAATTTTAAAATTTGTTCACAATGAGGAAAAACTACAAATGTAGGAATAAAGAGTTTATTACAATTAACGATATTCACTCGAAGTACAACTAAACATTCTCAAAATGGAACCATGTATGAAAATATGAGAGACAGTGTTGCCACTTTTGTCTGAGGTAAATCCACAAAAAAATGCAAAAATTCCACAAAGTGGCAGCACTGATGAGATAGTAAAGGATGGCAGCGCTGCCAGGCGTATGTAATTTGTGCTCAACGCTCACCTACGCGGCCACAGCAACCCATGTGACATGTCATCTCATGTCGGGCGAAGCTGACCTTAGCTTTACTGGTAGTCTGGTACTAATGCTATTGGCTAATATAATGTCATAATCCCTGAAAATTTGACTCCACATCAGGAAATTTTCACATTTGACTCTCTTATTTAGTTTTATTTATTTATTTTTCTATTTTCCCCTTTGTATTTGGAAGATCCCAAACACATGACGTGGCGCCCCTTAGCACGTGGCGCCCCGAGCAACTGCCCGAGTTGCCGGTACCTTGAGCCGGCCCTGCTGATGATATGTCAATGACTTTAGATGCTGCGAAGGAGGTTAAAGAACCTCACCATAATCATCATCATCATCATCAGGAAATAGAGGGTCGTCGTTAATGGTAGGGAATCGGGATGGTTGGATGTAGGTAGCGGTGTCCCACAGGGTTCAGTGTTAGACCAATTGGTATTCGTAATCTACATTAACGACATAGATGTAGGCTTGACCATAAACGTGTCAAAATTCGCGGACGATACTAAAATAGGCGGTAAAGTTCTTAACGTAGACGATAGAAATGGGCTCCAAGACGATGTAAATAGGATTATGGAGTGGACGGATAAGTGGCAGATGCAATTTAACGTAGACAAATGTAAAGTTTTGCATATAGGTTCTCGTAACAACAATTACACGTACACGATGGGTGATAGACAGTTAGCGAGCGTTGACGAGGAAGTAGATTTAGGCGTACGCGTATCTAAGGATTTAAAAAGTTAGGAACCAGTGCCTGGAGTCTTGCGCAAAAGCTAAGAGGATGTTAGGCCTCATAGCACGTAATTTCGAATTTAATCGAAGAATAATATATCGCCCCTTTACAAGTCCCTAGTCAGGCTTCACTTAGAATATACCGTTCAGTTTTGGTGCCCGTATTTGCGTGAGGATATTGATGGGTTAGAAAGGGTTCGACGACACGCCACGAAACTAATTCCGTCACTACGCAACAAGTCTTACGAAGATAGAATTAAAGAGTTAGACTTGCATTCACTCAAAACTAAAAGATTAAGGGGGGAGCTTATTGAAGTTTTCAAAATCGTTAATAAAATCGATAACGTAAATTTTGAAAAATTTTTCATTTTCGATAATAGCAATACTCGCAATAACGGATTTAAATTACGTGGCAGACGTTTCATTACTAAAATCGCTGAAAACTTTTTTACGTTTAAAGTATTTGATAAATGGAATAATCTCCCTGCGTCTGTCGTGAACTCTACCAGCGTTAATATATTTAAGAACCGTTTAGATAGGCATTTTAAAAATATTGTCGTTTAAAATAATAAAACAATTAGCAACAGGAGCTCTAGGGGTAATGGTCGAGGTTTAAGTCTATTGACGATTAATGCCAGCTTGTGACATGCCAGCGTGTGATATGCCAGCAACAAAATTATATTAAAAAAAAAATTAGACTAACACGAACTTAGATGTAGCTCGTAGCATAAACTAACCCACGTTTTGTTATACTCTTCATACATTTTATTTTTTTTGTTCTTTTCTTATCCTCTACTTGCATGTCTGTAGTTTGCATGGTATGACAGTGTTGAGTTAAGACTGTGTTTGCATGATTTGTAAGCGTTCTTATTTTACTTCTTTTCATCTTTCACCCTTTTCCTATTCTCTTCGACTATTTTTCCGACTTGTCGGCAGTGGCCGGTGGGTGATGATGGTGAGTCTTCTCACGACCTCATGAAAAAGAGGAAATGAACCACGAAGAAGCTAAAAAAAAAACTCGCTGCAAAACTATCATAAATGATAATAGGATTCAACCACTGGAAGAGTCTAATAAAACTCCATGCTAGATCCATACATATGAAAAATAAATGGAAAACGGGCCCTGAATCTTAAGATAAATCCAAAAGCCTTACAGAGAAATGTACAGAAGAAGACAGAAAAGAAAGGACTTGCCAAATGTCAAAACTAAGGGCAAGATAAGGAAAAAGTCTACTTCTTCACAAGAATAATTTTGTAGTTAGAGGGCTGAGGCTATTCAACAAATTCCCAAAACAACCCAGATACAAAACAAAATTAAGAGTGGACATCTTCAAGAAACATCTGCATGACTATTTCTGGAACAGCTGGATAAACCAGGTAGGATTGGGTATCTTAACTATCGAAATCAGGAGAGTAATTCTCTCCTGCAGCAGGCAACAACTGCAGGTGAAACCTCAATCCTGACCCGGTGGCCCATGCAAGATTATATATATATATATATATACAGGGTGTTTCATACCATGTGGGACGCACTTTCAGGATGGATTCAGGACCTGAAAACAATGAAAAATGTTTATATAAACATATGCCCAAAATCGCTTTGTTTCCGAGTTATGGCCCGTTTTGTTTCCAGCAATTCTTTCTGCAAACTTTTACAAACACTGCTTGCAGACAATGTTTGTGAGTGTGTACGAGACTTATTTCATGTATGGCCTTGCCGATTGTAATGTTTCGTACACTCTATGATATGTTTCAATATCGTTGAGTGTAGAGGCATTAGTCAGTCAGAGGTGCATCGCGGTGTTTCACTGTTCGTATTCGTAACTTCTTACTGTGAATAAGTGCAATCCAGTGGAAAAAAAAAGACCTTAAAAGTTTTTGTGCTTTTCAGTGATAGTGTGCATTTGAAGTGAGAATGGAAGCTTATTCAAACAGAGAAATGACAGATATGCATCTCATGCATAGAGTTGCCGAGTGTAATGCGGCCGCAGCAAGACGTCTGTATGCGGAAAGGTTTCCGAATCGCCGTCTGCAAGATAAGAAGACCTTTCCGAGAATAGACGAGCATCTTGGTGATACAGGATCATTCAACAAGCGAGTTTCAGATGGTGGTAGACCAATCAGCGCCAGAACTGTTGAGTTGGAGGAGCGGGTCCTGAATCGCGTGGAGGAACATCCTGGTGTCAGCACCCGAAGGATAGCAGCAGCAGAGGGTGTAAGATACACAACTGTGTGGAGAATTTTACGGGAACAACAGCTTTACCCATATCACATTCAGAGAGTACAAGGCCTTACTGAAACTGATTTCTCCTCACGAGAAGATTTTTGTACTCGGTTGCTTCAACAGTGTGCTCGCGATCCTCTTTTTCTATCCTCCGTGCTGTTTTCTGATGAGGCCTCCTTCACAAGAAATGGCGTGATCAATTTTCACAACACTCATCACTGGGCCGAAGAGAATCCGCATGCCATCATCCAGTCAAGGCAACAACAACAATTTAGTATCAATGTGTGGGCAGGATTTATTGCCGACAGCTTAATCGGTCCTTTTGTTTTGCCTGGAAGATTAATAGGAGAATCCTATTCCAATTTTTTGAGGAATGAAGCTCCTCTTGGTGTCCGACGTCGTATATGGTTTATGCATGACCATGCATAACCATTTCCCTGATAAATGGATAGGCCGTGGAGGACCCATTGCGTGGTCTGCTCGCTCCCCGGACCTGAATCCACTCGATTTTTACCTGTGGGGTCATCTGAAATCCATCGTTTACGTGACACCCATTGACAACGTTGAAATGCTTCGCCAACGTGTAGAACAAGGATGCCAGAAAATCCGAGCAATACCTGGAATGTTTGAACGCGTCAGGCAGTCTATGACGAGGCGTGTTCAGGCGTGTATTCAAGTGCAAGGTGGTCATTTTGAGCACTTCCTTTAAAGGTAAGGCGATACTTGCTTGAACACATAACGGGCTGTAACTCGGAAACAAAGCGATTTCGGGCATATGTTTATATAGGATTTTTTCATTGTTTTTAGGTCCTGAATCCATCCTGAAAGTGCGTTCCACATGTTATTGAACACCCGGTGTATGCACCCCACAAGGAAAAAGAAAAATGATTCCAAGTCCTTTCGTGTATTCAAAAGTACACCTCGTCAGGGAATGAAGGGAGAAGGCGAGATGACAAAAATATATACATATGTATAGCGGGACAGAAAAATAAAAAGATTAGCACATGATTAAGAAAAGTTAATTAGAAGCAAAAGGTATTTTAACAGGATATTGTCAATTTTATACATTCTCGCACTGTTATTGAAATTATTTTTAAAATGGATAAATGCACATTCTAGAATATTCCTTTCAATTATATCTGTGTTTTTAACGAGCGCTTTAGAACTATCCCACTTGATACTGTGATTACATTTATATATATGGTTAAACAATGCATTAGAATTATTTGCTGTTCTACACGCATATTTATGCTGTTTCACCCTAATATCTAACGTTTCATGATATTGCATAACTCGGAATCTAAAAATTCTGGACTGACAACTCTCAATGCTCTAAAGATTTATTATTAGTAGGCTTACGAAAAACTCGAAATTTGAACTGATTCAAGTATCTCCGAATTTTAGATCCAGAAAAGATAGGCTTCCATCATTTTCTTTTTCAACCGTGAACTTAATAGATGGAACTAAATTGTTGAGCCTACCAAGAAATAAGTCAACATCCAAATTGTTAGGCCAAAGGCATAAAATATCATCTATATACTTATACCAAACAAGGTTAAAATCAACAATAGTAGGCAAAATTGAACTTTCAAAAAAATCCATATATAAGTTAGCTAATACCGGTGAGAGGGGATTTTTCATCGCCAATCCAAACGACATAGCATAAAATTTATTTTCAAAGTGAAATTTACAATCTTTGACGCAAAGCTTAATTAACTCAATAAGAGTGTTGTGTTATAGGTATTATAATAGTGTAACTGTAAAGAAATTTGAGCGTAAAAATATCCTTAGCCTACCTTACCATGTTAATTTTCAATATCTTCCGACTTTACTTAAAGCAATTGGTATCAATGTCGTCTTTTGGTATAATAATACTGTTAAATTACGCGTAATAAAGAATAGCCCGGATAATGCGTTTGGTTGTGTGTATTCGATCGGATGTACACAATGTAACTCAGTATACAGGGTGTTCCAGGAGGAAGTGTCAAGAATGCACCATTTGACTCTTTGGCTATTTCTAAGTAGAAAGTATTATATCGACATGTGCCTGATTCCCAACCGTTACCGAGATACAGGCCTCTACATTTGGGTAACTAAAACATAATAAAAAGCCGATCTTAGATAATATTCAATGACATTTAATGATACATTGGCAACTGTGCAGATCCTCACATTATTTATTTACATTATTTATTTAGGTACGTCTTAACACCTGCTCATAAACCTCAGAAATGAACTTCCGCGTTTTCCTTGGCAAGACTCGATGGATCGGAGGCTCGCCGCGTGCATTGAAGAAGGAGGGGGTCACTTTGAAACCATTCTGCAATAAGTGCAATAGTGTATTGTATGTTTGTACTTTTTGTAAACCACAAGTGTCATTAAATAGTATCTAAGATCGCCTTTTTATTATGTTTTAATTACCCCAAATGTAGAGGTCTGTATCTCGGTAACGGTTGGGAATCAGACCCATATCGATATAATACTTTCTACTTAGAAATGCCCAAAGAGTGAAATGGTGCATTCTTGACATTTCCTCCTGGGACACCCTGTATATAGGCCAAACAGGTAAAACGTTAGACATTAGGGTAAAACAGCATGAATATGGGTGTAGAATAGCAAGTAATTCTAATGCATTGTTTAACCATATGTATAGATGTAATCCATATATGTGCATAAGGTCGAACGTCAGCATTATGAAATTCGCTCTTCTTTATGTGGCGAATCTCGTCGTTGTGTAGTGGCTAGAACTCGCGCCCTCACCTTCTATTGTAAAAGTACTAGGTTCGAATCCTGGTGGGGGCAGTTTTTACATATATATAGTCATTCATGGGTCAAAATATTTTTTTCTGCACCCAAATGAAGGTAAGAATGAAGTAAAAATTACTTTTATTTTAAACCGCCTTTCTGAAAAAAAAATTCTATTGTCTGCCAAGACAAGACAAGAAATAATTTGTAATCTTTATTATCTTTATTATTGTATGACTTATAAATGTAGCAAAGAACAACGACATTATTATTATTATTATTATTATTATTACTTTAATACTAACAACTTTGGAATTAGTTAAAAATTCTGAAAATACAAATTTTCTTATATTTTCATTTATGCAATTACTTTTAATCAATAACGATTATGTTCATCCATTTTTAGGAGATTATGAAAGAACACATATAAGTTTATTTAATAGGATTACTTTTAATCGCATTACCAGTAATTATATATATATATATATATATTATATATGAATAGAAACGACATAAGTGTTAAGGAACGTTTCTGCACACGAGGAGGAGAGATAACGAACAATGAAAAATGAGGCGAACCGCCCAGGAATCGAACACTTATGTCGTTTCTATTCATTTATATACTGCGCGGTCATTGCAGTTATATATGCATATATATATATATATATATATATATATGATGAATAAAACCACGAAGGAAAGGAAACACAAAAAAGGTGCTCAAGCGCTTTCGTCTAATGACATCCTCAGGAACACTGAAGTACATAAAAGGTTACGGCCTATATATAGGTTACAGAAAAAAGAAAAAAAGAAAAATAAATAAATAAATAACATACACACAAACAATATATATATATATATATATATATATGCAATAAACGGAGAAGTAAAAATAAAAATTAAAAATTTGTAAGGAAAAATATCGATTTTTAGCACAAGATCAAATGAATTATAAAAATACAAATTTATACTGGAAATCTGCCCGGGTTTTAACACTTTGCCTTTTATAGTCAAGTTTCGATATATATATAAATAAAATGAAGATTAAAAGTTAATAAAGTGGCATACAAGTTTACCAAAGATTTAGCGTCCTACCCTTTTTATCTAAATCTGTTTTGAAGGAATTCAAAACACCAGGATCGAGTTGAAAAAGACCTTTGCTTATGTTGAAGTTATTTGAAAGTTGGATAATGGCAGACTCAAGAATATTTCTGTTAACAATGTTGCTAGAGTGAAATAACACTGAAGCATTATTCCAATCAATACAGTGGGATAACTCTGACAAATGGACAAAAAGAGCACTGGACAACTGTCCTGTTCTAACGGAATATTGATGCTGTTTTATACGTGTGTGCAAATCCTTTCCCGTCTGACCTATGTAAAAGGAATCACATTGTTTACACCCAATTTATAGATAATGCCTGAATTATTGGTAGGGCTATTTTTTACTATGATATTTTTCACAATATTGTTATATGAAAATACTACATTAATATCCAAAAGTTTAAGTACATTAGCAATGCCTAAAAAGCCCGGGAAAAATGGAAGTACTAAAATATTTTTTGACAAAGTACGAGTGTTATTATTGACACGATAGAAAGTTCGTTTTGCCTTGTTGAGACAAGATTCCATAAACGCAGATGGATAACACAGATCACTTCCAATACCGTTGATTTTTTCCAATTCGGCATCGATGTATTCCGGACTGGCGATCCTAAGGGCGCGGAGAAACATTAATGAAAAAATGGCCTTCTTAGTGGGGGTGTCATGTCCCGAGTAAAAGTGTACGTAGGACAAATTGTTTGTTGTTTTCCGATAGATACTAAACTTAAAACCTGGGCTTTCCCTATGTACACGCACATCCAAAAATGGGATTGAATTGTCTTGTTCCACTTCTAAAGTAAACTTAATGGAGGGGACTTCAGTGTTATTTCACTCTAGCAACATTGTTAACAGAAATATTCTTGAGTCTGCCATTATCCAACTTTCAAATAACTTCAACATAAGCAAAGGTCTTTTTCAACTCGATCCTGTTGTTTTGAATTCCTTCAAAACAGATTTAGATAAAAAGGGTAGGACGCTAAATCTTTGGTAAACTTGTATGCCACTTTATTAACTTTTAATCTTCATTTTATTTTTATATATATCGAAACTTGACTATAAAAGGCAAAGTGTTAAAACCCGGGCAGATTTCCAGTATAAATTTGTATTTTTATAATTCATTTGATCTTGTGCTAAAAATCAATATTTTTCCTTACAAATCTGTACGCCTCTTTATTAATCCTTTAATTTTTAATTTTTATTTTTACTTCTCCGTTTATTGCATATATATAATATATATATATATAATATATATATATTATAATATATGTGTGTGTGTGTAGATATGTATGTATGTATATATATATATATATATATATTATATATGTTTGTGTGTATGTATTAGGGTGTCTCTTATTTTCGAAGTGTTGATTTTTTTAGGTTGCGCCCCCTCAACCAGTTCCATTGGTTGAAAAAACATCACATATAAAATAGTTTTTGGATTGAAAAATTTTTAGAGGTCGCCCCCGCTTATTAAAGTTCATAAAATATAGCTATTATTTATGCAATTAATATTTGAAATTACTAGCAGTTGTCAAGTATACTAAACATATGTTTTTAATTAATTAATCATCATATTTATGATGAATTCAATTAAATGAATATATTAGAGATAATTGTCAAGTTTGTAGCTGAAAATATTGCTTGATAAGACAAGATCAACCTGTTTAAACATGTTTCATCAAGAATGCTCCAGATTATGTTGCAATTGTTTATTTGTCATCATTCAGTGTTCTGCTGTCATAAGTAAAAGGTGTGTAACTGTGTATCACTATACATCTTTTTTGCTATTATCAGATAATAAACTGTTATTTATATTTTTCACAATTATTTATACTGATTTTGTTATTAGTGTTTGAAAAAAAATTAATGAATTTAATGACAAAATTAGAATTTATGCTCTTATACACATATTATGAAGTTTTAAACAATGTTGCTATTTGTCACAAAGAATTTAATTTAGTTCAATGGAAATTTTACCTGACATGCATGTTGCCCTTCATGAAAATTAGCATATCAAAGTTTTCATCAGACAGGGATGATCTCTTGGCCCTCAGGATGTCCTTGCCCATAGAGAACAAACGCATGGCACAGATATGGCACAGAATATTCGGGAAGTAATTGCACTGAAATTTCTTCGGTCTTCACAGCAGAGATACTAAAGAGTAAACAGCCTCTGGCGCCACACGCTCACATTTACTTCTCAACGCCATCTATTATCTCATAAAGAAACTAATTCACATTGGGACTTGAAAGTACCGGCAGGATCAACCGGGTAGAAAAATAATTATGGAGATTTTAAAGATGTGGTACCTAGAAGTACCGCCAGGACATAAAGGGTTAAGGTGAAAACGCTCCCATTGTAAGACATCAATTGACTTAATTTATGTCATCAAAGTGACATGAGAATTGAAATCTTACCTGATCAGTTTTATGGTTCTTGAAATGTATCAAGGAGACTAGTAATAAGGTACTCACAGACATATTATAAATATACATGACTTACTTGACAACGATTATTTTTAAATATTCACTAGCACAAACATGTTGCGCAAGAGACAGACTGCAAATGAAACGAATGTAGTTATTTGTTGTAATTGTTACATATATATTATTGAAAGTGCCTTAAAATGCTCGTGATATTTCTTGAAAGAAGTTGAAACATTCAACTCAAATGGCAAATCTTTCCGCCTGATTTTACAGTCGACCATGTTTTGCTCAAACCAATGGCATAAATAACTACCATATTTGGTAAGACACAAATTGTGGCGACGGAAACAAATATATCGCCTGATTTTGCACTGCGGAAATGGAAATTCGTTCATCACTATTAACAGTGGCGGATTAATTGCGCACCTGCTCAGCACTGAAAATAATAGAAACTTTTAAACGTTTATTTATGAATTTTTTGGGTTAACGGACTTGAGTTAACGGAAGTTAAATGTAACGGAAGTTAATTAGTCCGATAATGATTTTCAAAGTTAACTTAAAAGTTAAATCGTTAACGAAAAAGTTAACTTCGTTAATTAACGATTAACGGATTAACGGTTTGTGCCCAGCTTTGTCAATATACCTACAAGGCTAAAACTCTATGCTAATTTACTTTTTGAACCTTCTAATGCGCTCCGGTCAGAGCTGTCATTATTACCCAATTACAATGACGCTTCGAATCACGTGGTTTCGTCTGCACGCTCTACAAGCACGCGCTGTTGTTTTCGTTGCTGCTGGTGTTTTTATAGTCGCTGATTTTGTCAAATTTTCTGTTGTTTTAGCTACAATATTGTGGTAATTAGTATTTGTGAACCTATATCAATAACTTTTTTGAGAATGAAGTAGTAATTAAAGGAAAAGAAGGAGAAAAATAAAAAAAGGCTTCCGCTCAGTTGTTGCAGCCTCTGTCTTTATGATGTTGCAGCCTCAAATTTATGAGTATATTTCCATATGCATTTGTCTACAACTTCTACATTATTTGGGCCGTTATTGATTATGCAAACCTAATCCATTAATGTATCTCATGTAACGGTAAAGTTTAACGTTAAAATGAACATAATTTTGATGTAGTTCTTAAACGTTTTTACTTCGAATTCTATTGTTTTCTTACCGAATTTTCACTTTAACCACATGAAACTATGTAAATGTAAATACATTTAGGCTGTGCGTATGATATTGTAATTTAAAGGAGTAATTTTAATTTTGCTAGTTGTTTATGTCACTACTATTGCCATTACATTCAGTGATATACGGGAATTACGATTTACGAGTAACATTAGTACAAAAAACATTACTAAGGATTCTGTATGGTCTGGTACGGGAGGAGGTCCATGGGGGGGGGGTGACACCATGAGTTACCGCACTGGGTGACACCAACCCTAGTGACGCCACTGTTTCTATTTCCAATAAAATAGCAAAATATAAATTTCTACTACAAAAATATTTATTCCTTGTTTCTTAGATTAAAAAATAATAGGAATAATAATTGAGAAAAATACGTTAGATTTATAAAATAGACCAAATTAACTTTATGTCTACCAAATTTTTTTTTTTTTTGTAATTTAAAAAAGTCAAAACAGTGATTTAGCCCTGCTCTACAAAACCATAACACTACATTAATATTTTGTTTTCTTATTTTGCAGATGAATACAAGAAGACCATTCTATTTGCTCGGATCTACAGTAGATGATATTAAAGGCTCAAAGCTGCCCCCATATAGGCAAGCTTTTGGTTATTTTATGCACCTCCACAGAGAGAAAAACATGACAATCCGCGATGCTCTGCGTCAATCTATTCGAGCCACAATAGTTATCTGGGATAAGGCCAATATTCCTACTCAGCAGGAACCTCGTGCCATGAAGAAGTTAGAGAATTTCTTTAACGAATGGACTTGCTTAAAGAAGCATGCTTCCAGAACAAGCCAGAGCCATAAAACCAAGGAGGCTGATTTTGTAGAGCGATTGGAAGATCTCTTTGACATCGCCCATGGAGACGCTGAGAAGCTGATCAAGAATCGTGAGGACTGGGAGTTCCTTCAACTGCAAAGACAAAAAGGTCGTCCTGGCTCAATCGGTGGTGTGGACACTGTACATCTTCACCGCACAAAAAATGCAGTCAAACGGTTGGAAGCTGAGGCAGAGAGAAAAAGAAAGTCAGAATCTTTGATGGAGGCGTCTACTAGTCAAGTTGTACTGGCTTCTTCCACATCTTCCAGCAACACTGATGAAAGTGAGAATGAGGAGGAGGAGCCCAAAGGAGCTTGTGCTTTACCAAAATCTAAGAAAAAACGAGGCATGAAAAACATCATGACTATTCAGATGTCTGCTGCCCTGGATCGTACACAAATTTCCTCTAGAAAGGCAACATTTATCCTCGCAGAGGCAGCTAAAAGCTTTGGTTTGGACGCTTCAGATTACAACATAAACCAACATTCTATCCATCGCCTTCGAAATAAGAACCGAGCTCGTCATGCTAAAGAACTTAAGGAGCATTTCCATGGAGAATGTTCTATGACAGTCCACTGGGATGGCAAGATGATGGAGGACCTCACCTCGCACAAGCACATTGATCGTCTCCCAGTACTTGTGTCAGGACCTGGTGTTGAACAGCTGCTTGGTGTCCCCAAAATCCCAAACTCAACTGGAGAAGCACAAGCTGAAGCCGTCTTTAACTGCCTGAATGAATGGGGAATTACAGAGAGAGTAAAAGCAATTTGTTTCGATACAACAGCTTCAAACACGGGTCAATATAGTGGAGCCTGTGCTCTCATCGAAGCAAAATTGGGACATGATGTTTTGTACTTGCCTTGTAGACACCATGTTTTAGATTTATTGTTGGGAGCTGCATTTGAAGCAACATTGGGATCTACATCAACTGGTCCAGAGATATTGATCTTTAAGCGTTTTCGTGACAATTGGACTTCTGTTGATCAAAGCCAGTTCCAAACAGGTGAGACAGACACGATTACTAAAGAAGCAATTATCCAGTCTAAAACTGAACTAATTCAGTTTGCTAGATCCCAGGCACCTATGCTACGGGATGACTATCAAGAACTTTTGGATCTGTCCATCATCTTTCTTGGAGGTGTCCCCAATAAAGGCATCAAGTTTCGTGCACCAGGTGCCATGCATCGAGCTCGCTGGATGTCCAAAGCGCTCTATTCTATCAAGATGT
Source organism: Bathynomus jamesi (assembly GCA_023014485.1). Lineage (NCBI taxonomy): Eukaryota > Metazoa > Arthropoda > Malacostraca > Isopoda > Cirolanidae > Bathynomus > Bathynomus jamesi. Next base: position 1,135,822 of record JAJOZX010000162.1, read on the forward strand.
GGCTTTTTCGAAACCAGTTCAAGATGACTAAGACTGAAGAACGAGGAATTCGAGATCTTTCCCTTTTTTCTGTTCTCATCTATATGAAGGCTTGGACAACATCCTCACTCCCTATTGAAACCCCATTTAATGACTGGCTCCTTATGAGGTCATTGATTAATTATCCTAACAAAAAGATTTCTGATGCAACTAAAAAAAAGCTCTCTAACCACTTATGGTACCTGTCTGAAGAAGCAGTTGGTCTTGCTTTCTTTGATGAGCGAATTACTACAGATGTAAAGAAACGCATGGTAAAGGCATTAGAAGATGAGTCCACTGATAGACCACCCAAGCGTCCTCGGATTCCTGAATCGACCTTCTGCTCTGGTGAAGGACTACACCAACTTGTTACAAGAAATACTAGAGAATTCTTTACTAAGCTGAATTTGCCAGAAGGATTTCTGAACAAGGCACCCAGCACTTGGACATCCAACTGTGAATATTTAAGGGCCAGAGCTATTGTTGCAGCTCTATCTGTTGTAAATGACCGGGCAGAACGTGCAGTAGCTTTAGTTCAAGAGCTGAATAAGAAATTGACAGTGGGGGAAGAGCAGCTCCAGTTCCTGCTCCAAATTGTTGCAAAACACCGCCAGAGTCACCCAGTTCCATCAAAAACTGTTCTTCTCAAAAAATAACCATCAATGAGGTCGCACCTTAAAATACACCATATTGTATAATCATTGTATATTAAATAAATGTTGTATAAGGAAATAATGCTAATTAAAGTAATTAAAGTATGTAAATAGCACTGGCATTTTGAATTTATCTCTATATAATAAACTAATGGTTTTTTTTTGTAGCAATGCTTCATTGCTGATTGTATATAAAAAAAGAGCCAGGAAGGATTTTGGATAGGAGAAAAAGGATTGGGATAAAGAAGGATTGAGGACCAAAGGATGGATTATAACAACATCAAGGATAGGTTAGAAAAGGATCAATGATAAATAAGAAGGCCTATACTTATAAAAACGAATCAAACTAAAAAAAGAAGGAAGGAATTATGTGTATAATGAGCATAATCATATGTCAGGAGCTATTATGCCATGGTCACCATTTTTATTAGCCGGGGGCGACCCCTAAATATGAGCCAATTTGTGTCAAACTTTCAAGTTTTAGTTTTTATGCTAAATGGAACTATTTTAGGGGGCGCAGATAAAATAATTCAACATTTCAATTTTTGACTACCCAATAAGAGACACCCTAATATATATATAATTTATATATATATATAGGCCGTAACCTTTTATGTACTTCAGTGTTCTGAGGATGGCACCTTTTATGTACTTCAGTGTTCCTGAGGATGTCATTAGACGAAAGCGCTTGAGCACCTTTTTGTGTTTCCTTTCCTTCGTGGTTTTATTCATCATAAATATTTTTCACGTGTTTACTTTCGTGAAATAATTTTCATATAATGAACACCACGCGTTCCTTCGGCTTGCTGTTCCCTCTCTTGTCTCCGTTTGTGTCCGTGTTTTCTTCTACATTAATGAAGGGGCATGCAATTCATATCCGACGAAAGTTTCTTACTAATTGTCTAGAGGAGCAAGTTCTTCCCAAATCCCTGCTTCCGATTCGCCTCAGACAAATTGACGACCATCCGTTCAACAACTTCAGCAGATTAATTTTAAAGAAATATATTGAAGTCACCAGACAAAATGAGTGGTCCGCCTTCAAAAATTTAAACATCGCCAAACATAATTTTGTAACCGTTATTCCCCAACCGTGCAACCGTGGATCCAACCTCTGTTTGATGAAATTTACAACGAGTTGCGTCGGAGAACTACTTCACTTCGTAACATTTTGGATCGAAAAATTAAAAGTCTTATTCGAAATAGTCAGTGGAGTAAAAAAGCAAGCTCAATGTGTGTTTTGAACCTTTCTTCGAAAAACATTAGTGACGATGCAAAAAGTGCCCTTGGATATGGTATGTCCTTTTTTATTGTTAAAAAACCTTCGGCTTTACAAATTTGTTACAGTCTCGCGTGTTTTGAAAAACAGTGTAATCTCCCTCAGTATTTGTTTAACATAGTTAAAGGCCTCGTTTATAGTGCGGCGAATGGTAATTACGAAGATAACTTTCCTAAACGTTTTCGCGATGGCCTCTCACAATTAAAAAAAGATGGGGAGCTCCATATTACTAAAGCAGACAAGGCTAACACCATAGTTATTATGGACAAAGTGGACTACATCGGAAAGATGAACGAGCTTCTCCAGGACCCCGCCACATACAGCAAACTTAGGAAGAACCCGCAGGATGACGTCATCAAATCATTTAATAGTGGCTTGAAACGCATTCTCAAAGATCATAAGCACTTAATTCCGCTTTTCATGTCCACTTCACCTTCTCTGCCCTACCTTTACGGTCTTATTAAAACCCACAAACCTGGCAACCCTATGCGCCCTATTATTAGCTCGGTGGGCTCTATTACTTATAAACTCTCCAAATGACTTGTCAAAGTCTTGTCCCCCATTCTCGGAACTATCTCTGATTCACATGTAAAAAATTCCATGGATCTTACTGAAAAATTGAATAATGCACGTACTGAAACTAACGATAGATTGATCAGTTTTGACGTTTGTTCATTGTTTACAAAAGTGCCGATTGATGATATGCTTGACTTTCTCTCCCAAGAATTACATAAGTATGACCTGCCACTACCTTCACACATTGTTTTGGAACTTATTAAGCTTTGCATCAAAGACTGTAAATTCACTTTCAATAACGAGTATTATCAACAAGTGTTTGGGATGGCCATGGGCAACCCCTTATCGCCCCTCCTCTCTAATATTTATATGGAGTTTTTCGAAATTACTTACATTCCGAGAATCTTGGGGGTTGGCATCCCTTGGTTGCGATACGTCGACGATATTTTGTGTATCTGGCCCATGAATCGTGACCTGGATAACTTCCTCCTTCAGTTAAATGATCAAGTCCCCTCCATTAAGTTTACTTTAGAAGTGGAACAAGACAATTCAATCCCATTTTTGGATGTGCGTGTACATAGGGAAAGCCCAGGTTTTAAGTTTAGTATCTATCGGAAAACAACAAACAATTTGTCCTACGTACACTTTTACTCGGGACATGACACCCCCACTAAGAAGGCCATTTTTTCATCAATGTTTCTCCGCGCCCTTAGGATCGCCAGTCCGGAATACATCGATGCCGAATTGGAAAAAATCAACGGTATTGGAAGTGATCTGTGTTATCCATCTGCGTTTATGGAATCTTGTCTCAACAAGGCAAAACGAACTTTCTATCGTGTCAATAATAACACTCGTACTTTGTCAAAAAATATTTTAGTACTTCCATTTTTCCCGGGCTTTTTAGGCATTGCTAATGTACTTAAACTTTTGGATATTAATGTAGTATTTTCATATAACAATATTGTGAAAAATATCATAGTAAAAAATAGCCCTACCAATAATTCAGGCATTATCTATAAAATTGGGTGTAAACAATGTGATTCCTTTTACATAGGTCAGACGGGAAAGGATTTGCACACACGTATAAAACAGCATCAATATTCCGTTAGAACAGGACAGTTGTCCAGTGCTCTTTTTGTCCATTTGTCAGAGTTATCCCACTGTATTGATTGGAATAATGCTTCAGTGTTATTTCACTCTAGCAACATTGTTAACAGAAATATTCTTGAGTCTGCCATTATCCAACTTTCAAATAACTTCAACATAAGCAAAGGTCTTTTTCAACTCGATCCTGTTGTTTTGAATTCCTTCAAAACAGATTTAGATGAAAAGGGTAGGACGCTAAATCTTTGGTAAACTTGTATGCCACTTTATTAACTTTTAATCTTCATTTTATTTATATATATATCGAAACTTGACTATAAAAGGCAAAGTGTTAAAACCCGGGCAGATTTCCAGTATAAATTTGTATTTTTATAATTCATTTGATCTTGTGCTAAAAATCGATATTTTTCCTTACAAATCTGTATGCCTCTTTGTTAATCCTTTAATTTTTAATTTTTATTTTTACTTCTCCGTTTATTGCATATATATATATAAATATATATGTAGATATGCATGTGTATATATATGTGTATATATATATGTTTGTGTGTGTATGTATGTTATTTATTTATTTATTTTTCTTTTTTTTTTCTTTCTGTAACCTATATATAGGCCGTAACCTTTTATGTACTTCAGTGTTCCTGAGGATGTCATTAGACGAAAGCGCTTGAGCACCTTTTTGTGTTTCCTTTCCTTCGTGGTTTTATTCATCATAAATATTTTTCACGTGTTTACTTTCGTGAAATAATGTTCATATATATATATATATATTATATATATATGTCACTCCATGATTCGCGAATGACGGCTATAATGCACCTGACCTCTAATGTTTCTACAATCTCTGTGACTGTGGTAGAGAAAACCTTTTGGCTTCTCATGCCTCAAAAGCTTAGTTCCTTCATCTGTCTACTGGTCACAGTTTTCAACACGACTATCCCCTTATCTTCAACAATACACAACTCAATCCTTCCTCTTCTCTTAACATTCTTGGCATTTCGTTTTCTCGTAATCTTTCCTGGAAAGATCACTTATAACCTCTTTCTAAAACAATTTCTAAAACGTTAGATGCGCTGCTCCGGCTCTGCAGTTTCTTCACCCCACTCAGTTGCTCTCTCTGTACAGGGCTCTTGTCCACCCCTGTATGGCGTACGCTTCTCATGTGTGGGGTGGCACAACCCACACAGTTCTACTTGACTGAATGGGATCAGTCTTTTCGTCTCATCAATTGCCCACCTCTTACTGTCTTTAATCCTTCTCTTTTCGCCGCAATGTTGCCTCACTCTCTCTTTACTGTCGCTATTATAACAGACACTGCTCTTCTGAACTCGAAAACTGCATGCCTCCTCCTTTATGGAGAGAATGCAGTACCAGAACCAGACTTTCTACACATTCTCATTCCTTTTCTCTCCAACTCTCTAATGCAATGGTTAATCGGTATTCTCACTCTTTCATTTACTCAACCGGTCAACTCTGGAACAATCTTTTCAATCCATCTTTTCCCCTGTTTACAACATTCAATCTTTCAAACGCCGGGGGGGGGGGGGGTCGTTCTTGCTTGCGTCGCCCTTGGCCCTTCCTTCCTGCATAAAATATATATATATATATGTGTGTGTGTGTGTGTGTATATATATATATATAATAAATTAATTTATTATTGTATACAATGGTACTTATAAGTATTCGTACAAAGAAATATTTCAATTATATTCGTCCTCATCTTTTGTACCATGTATAGAATAATTATGAAAACTTTACCGTTCGTTTGAAAAAATTTAACAAATAAAAAAATTAGTTTAACCCATCAGTGCCGAGCGTCACTTTTCTGATTTTGTTCTGCCAGACGATTTTATTCAGTCTCAGGAAAGACCTCTCTGCACTAATGAGTTAACTCCAACATATAATATAGAATCTCAAAGAATATGAGGAAAATTAAAAAAAAAGTTAAGATGCAAAGATTTTCGTACATTTACTTACAAAATTATTTAATACTTTGTGTGTCCACCTTTGGCTTCAATGACTTCAATGATTCGTTTTGGGTATTTTTCTATGAAGTTTCGACATCTCTTAGTATATATTTTATCCCATTCTTCTAAAGGAAATTGTTGTAATTTATTCAAATTTGAAGGGTTTCTCTTGCGGACACCTTTTTTCAAATCAAACCATAAATTCTCGATTAAATTGAGATCTGGGCTTTGATTGGGTCACCCGAGAAGCTTGAACTTCTTTTGTTGAAGCTATTGCATAGTGCTCTTACTTTTATGTTTTGGATCATTATCTTGTTGCAGTACTCACTTGCGACCCATTCGCAACTCCCGAACTGAAGGAAATGTATTTTCTTCTAAAATTTCCTGGTATTTCTTCGAATTCAAGGTTCCACTGATGGCAACAAGCTTTCCTGGACCAGAAGCACTGAAGCATCCCCAAAGGAACAAACTACCACCATCATGTTTAACTTTAGGAAGGATTTTCTTTCCTCGAATGCAGTACTTGATTTTCGCCAAGCACCGTTGCTCGTTGTTACCGAATAATTCAATTTTGGTCTCGTCTGTCCAGAGAACTTTCTTCCAGAATGCAAATCCATCATTTTGATGATCCTTGGCATACTTTAAACGAGCTTCTTTGTGCACTTTTCTTAGTGGAGGTTTTCTTCGTGCAACTCTTCCATGCAGACCATTCTTTCTCAATGTACGATGTTCGATGTACAGTAGAGGGGTGGACATCGATCTTAGACAGGCTTAGTGTTTGGCAAATATCACCTGCAGTCACTCGTGGATCTGAAGCAGCCATTCTTTCAATGCGTCTAGCCGTACGTTCCAAAATCTTGCAAGTTCGTCCACACCTTGTTGGAGTTTTGATTGTTCCAAAATCTTGCAAGTTCTTCCACACCTTGTTAGAGTTTTGATTGTTCCAAAAACTTTGCATTTCTTTGTAACTGTTGGAACCGTCGTAAATGGAATTCGAAGTTCTCCTATCTTACAATAACTCTTTCCAGACTCATGTGCAGCAATAACAGATCTCTTAAGATTTGTAGATAGCTCTTTACCACGAAGACCCATTGCTTACGAATGGTTTGTACACTCATCCGTCTTCAATGAAGATTCACAGAGAAAATTCTAGAATTCAGAGTTGCCAACAGTCTCTAATCAGTAAACAGCCAACTACTGATAAAAATTTATAATTCTTCAAGCCTAAGGTGAACATGCAAAGTATTAAATAATTTTGTAAATAAATGAACGAAACCTTTTGCATTTTAACTTTTTTGTTTTCCTCTAATTCTTTAATGTTTAATATTATATGTTGGAGTTAAACAAATTTTTTTTTTATTTGTTAAATTTTTCCAAATGAATGGTAAAATTTTCATAATTTTCCTATGCATGGTACAAAAGATAAGAACGAATATAACTGAAATATTTCTCTGTACGAATACTTATGAACGCCATTATATATATGTATGTACAGGGTGGGCGGAAAGTAGCTCCCTATTTTGGATTGGTAAAAAAATACGTATATTATCCATTTATTTCAGAAGAAATAATATGAAAAGGTAGGCATACATGGTAGGTTTCCTCTAAAATTCAATGTGGGCTCCAACTCTTTCCACCAGCTTCTGGAGCCGCCCAGGAATGGCGTCCACTGACTTTAGCAGGAACTCCGGCGGGATGGAGGACATGACTTCCCGAATTCGGTCCTCCAGTTCTTCCAATGTCCTCGGTTTGGTGCGGTAGACTTCTTCCTTTACCCACCCCCAAAGATCTGATATTTATGCAAGATGGCGCCCCTCCGCACTTCGCTCTTGTTGTCCGTGAGTGGCTGGATGCCCACTTCCCTGGGCGTTGGATGGGTCGTCGTGGTCCACATCAATGGCCAGCCAGGAGCCCCGACTTGACACCGTGCGACTTCTTTCTTTGGGGGTGGGTAAAGGAAGAAGTCTACCGCACCAAACCGAGGACATTGGAAGAACTGGAGGACCGAATTCGGGAAGTCATGTCCTCCATCCCGCCGGAGTTCCTGCTAAAGTCAGTGGACGCCATTCCTGGGCGGCTCCAGAAGCTGGTGGAAAGAGTTGGAGCCCACATTGAATTTTAGAGGAAACCTACCATGTATGCCTACCTTTTCATATTATTTCTTCTGAAATAAATGGATAATATACGTATTTTTTTACCAATCCAAAATAGGGAGCTACTTTCCGCCCACCCTGTATATATATATATACACGGTGAACTAAAAGTAGGTGGACAGTAGGTTGAATACGGTTTGTGTTATATTATATTATAACTATTGTGTTCATTATAACTATGGTGTTTGTGTTTTATTATATTAAATATTATAACTAAATTTATTTAAATTTTATTTTGTATTATAGTATACAAAAAAATTAAATATGTATTCTCAAAATAAACGTTATCATTTACTGTCCACCTACATTTGGTTCACCCTATATATATATATATATATATATATATATATATATATATGGGATGAATTTCACAAACGTGAAATGAATAAATGATGCAAACCCACAGGGAAAAAGAAAAATTATTCCAAGGCCTGTCGTGGTTACACTCTCTTCATTATTATAACTTCTAATTTTTAATTAGACATTACTACAGGTCTTTCGTGTATTCAGAAGTACACCTCGTCAGGAAATGAAGGGAGAAGGCGAGATGACAAAAATACATACAACGGGAGAGAAAAATAAAAAGATTAGCACATGATTAACAAGAGTTGATTAGAGGCAAAAGGTATCTTAACAGGATATTGTCAATTTTATACATTCTTGCACTGTAACTGAAATTATTTTTAAAATGGATAAATGCACATTCTAGAATATTCCTATTTCTTTCTTGTCCCTGAAGATGTGAATATATCATGAAAGCGCTCGAACTTCGTGTTTCCTTTTCCTTTTCCCTGTGGTTCTTTGCTTATTAAAAGGATCACGTGTTGCTTTGTGATTTCTTTGCATATATATATACCTTACAACCTTACAAAGGTTCCACGTGATGATTTCTCATTTCGCGAAGGTCAAGCGTGTCGCCCCTCCTCTCGAGTTGGCCTGGTGAAGTAGTGAGTTGGATTCTTGCGCTCTCCACCTCACATAGCCAGGTACGCCCGGCTCATCGGGGATTGTTCTGAGCCAGGCGTCAAGTCTTCTTTTGAAGATTTCCACTGCAAATCCCTTCGTGTTTCTTAGGTCTTTGGGCAGCTGATTAAATAGTTTTGGTCCTCTCACTACAAAACTATTTTCTTTCAGGGTTAAGGATGTTCCCTGTCTCGCCTTCAATTTGGGAATACGACACAGTCTACCGTTTCTACCTTCCACCGTTGTTTGGGGAGTTATGGGATTCAGAGTAAGATTAGGGACTAGTTTCTCCATTATTTTCCAAGTGTAAATAATGGTGTATCTCTCTCTTCTCCTTTCCAGTGAATATAGGTTTAGTTCTCGTAACCTTTCCCAGTAATTTAGTTCTTTGCACCCATTGATCTTGGCTGTGAAACTTCTTTGAATCCCCTCCAGCTGTCTAATGTCTTCTTTTTTATATGGGGATGTTAGGACCGAGCAGTATTCCAGTTTGGGTATTATCAGGGTTTTCAGTAGGGGGATCATTACATTCCTATCCCTTCGTTTAAAAGTTCTCAATATCAGACCCGTTATTCTCTTTGCTCTGTTTACTGCTATCTTATTTTGTGTTTCAAATTTCGCATCATCTGTCATTACAACCCCTAAATCTTTTGCTCTGGAATTTCTCTGGACTTCCTGTCCATTTGGGGTATAATATTCCATGGACTTTAGGTCTTCTCTTTTTCCGTACCGTAATAGCTGAAATTTCTCGGTGTTAAACTTCATATTGTTGTCTTCCGTCCACTTGTAAATTTTTTTATGTCTGTTTGTAGAGATCCTATGTCTTCTGGTTTTCGTATTTTTCTACTGATCTTTGTGTCATCTGCAAAGGATGTTACTGTGCTGTCTCTGGTAACGTCCTCATCTATGTCAGTTAGCATGATTATGAAGAGTAGTGGAGCTAATACCGTTCCTTGTGGTACTGAGCTGAGGACCTCTGATTCTGATGAAGATACTCCTTGTACTGTAACGACTTGCCTCCGCTCACTAAGGAAATTATATATCCATTTCCCTACTTTTCCTGTTATTCCCATATATTTCAGTTTATGTATTATGATTCCATGGTCACACTTGTCGAACGCTTTAGCAAAGTCTGTGTATAGTACATCATAGTTTTCATTACTTTCAAGTGAATCAATAATGTTGTTGTAGTGTTCCATTAGTTGTGACAGGCATGATCTGCCTGACCGAAACCCGTGTTGGTTATCATTGAATTTTTTCTGAATTTCCAAAAAGTCATAGATTTTCTGTCTAACAATTCTTTCAAATATTTTGGTGAGATGAGATGTAAGCGACACTGGCCTATAGTTTTTGGCCTCGGATCGATCTCCTCCTTTATATATTGGGACGATGTTCGCGCTCTTCAGGATGCCCGGTATTTCTCCCGTGTTTAATGATCGTCTCCATATCCAGTATAGGGGCTCAGCGATTGCATTCTTGCAGTTTTTGATCAGTGTGGCATTCCATTTATCCGGTCCTGCCGCTGAGTGTGTTTTTAGTTTCCCTATGACTTGTGCAATATCCTCCGTCGTAAAGTCGAAATCCGTTATACTTTCCCCTTGTGGTTCTTCTTCAAAGAACGCGTTTCTATCGCATATCAGTTTGTCAGTTTTTGGGATACTGAAAGATGATATATATATATATATATATATATATATATATATATATATGAGGGTTCAACTAAGTATGAATTTAAGACAACATACATATATGATATATATGTATGTCGCCCTTCTAAGAATTTCGCTGTGTAACCTCACGCATTTCTACTTAATTAAGCGAGGGATTAGGGGAACCACAGTGGTTGAAATTTGAATTCAACAATTCTCAAGATAAACGTGCAAACAGCAAAGTTTCACATTTCTTGTCATTTTATTTCGAAGGTAAGCGTTGAAATTAGGACGAGAAATTAAATGAATTCTGATTAATTATTTTAATATTCAGTGAAGACAAAAAGTTTCTTTTAATTCCTTGAACACTTTTCCTACTATTGAAGCTGAATGCACTGTTACTTATATAAAAAAGTAATACTTATTATAAGTAATATATTTTCGTACTTTTTTCCTCAAAAGGGGAGTGGGATAATTTTTTCCGTCGTTAAATATCTGGAGTATGAAATACTCCAGATATAGGCGACATAATGAATTTCAACATTAAATTCAAGAATAACGAAGTTAACCAATGCATTTGCTATTTTCTTTAAAGTACATGAAGATTCATCGAAAATGACGAATGGTTTTAAGGTACACTGTTCTATTCTTGCGGCAAAGTGACCAACTCTTCGTTGTTTTTGCTTCTTGTCATTTTTTTCGTTAATATTTATGTACGCAAAAGAAATAAGATCTGCCTCGTATAATGAATCATATAAATCATATTACAACGCATTAATATATGAATTTAACAGAATGTGATTTCAGCTACTCTTATAATACGAACTTTAGTAAATAAACCAAACAGCTATGATCATCGAATATATATATATACACAAACTCAGAATGGTCCCCTGAGAAATTTATATGTTAAACACAGACCGTGCATGGAACAAGGAACTCTTCTGGGAAAATTAAATCCACTATAGTCCGAATAAGTAATGGTAAATGACAAATACCATAGTTTTTCTTTTTCATGATGCTAGCCCGACGTGGGCAACGAGTCTCTCGCAAAGAGATCCCATAAATATAGCTTCCCTCACCAGCTATCTGCAAAGCAGACAGGATCCAGCTTTGGGACATGGACCTAGAGTTTAAAGCAAGCCTAGTCCCTACATTCAGAACCTCTATATAAGTAAAAGACTCGTTGCATTCACGTCGGATTGAATAAACAAAGAAAAAGGGGTAACTATTGTATTTTTAGCCAAAAAAAACAAAACTTAAACCTCAACCGGGACATTGAGCGTCCACTTTTCAAGGCACGTAACACGTCCGTTTAATATACTCCATGCACGGTCTGTGTTTAACATATAAATTTCTCAGGGGACCATTCTGAGTTTGTGTATATTAAACGGACGTGTTACGTGCCTTGAAAAGTGGACGCTCAATGTCCCGGTTGAGGTTTAAGTTTTGTTTTTTTTGGCTAAAAATACAATAGTTACCCCTTTTTCTTTGTTTATTCAATCCGACGTGAATGCAACGAGTCTTTTACTTATATAGAGGTTCTGAATGTAGGGACTAGGCTTGCTTTAAACCCTAGGTCCATGTCCCAAAGCTGGATCCTGTCTGCTTTGCAGATAGCTGGTGAGGGAAGCTATATTTATGGGATCTCTTTGCGAGAGACCCGTTGCCTACGTCGGGCTAGCATCATGAAAAAGAAAAACTATGGTATTTGTCATTTACCATTACTTATTCGGACTATAGTGGATTTAATTTTCCCAGAAGAGTTCCTTGTTCCATGCACGGTCTGTGTTTAACATATATATATATATATATATATATACATATGAAATGTAATACACTAATTGAACTCTTGCTTGGGATAATAGGAAGCATCTCTCCATTCCCTGAAACCTCGTAGTATAAGCAGCTTTTCCTACTATAAAAGCACTTTGGCTAAATTGAAAACTTAAGGCGGATTATGACCGTTATAAGAAGGGTCTCTTCTTCGTCCATGTACGTTTCGATAAAACGGAATATGAATTAAATAAAACTTCTGTTTACATTTTACAGGATTACAGACAAAACGCGACCAAAGGTCTTTGGTACTACGTTTTATTTGCTTTAAAACGGGACCAATTTTATTATAAAATTGCGATTTTTAGCATAAGCGTCATCTCGCACCAGATAATATATTAAGATACTTCATAAGAAAATAAAATTTTAAAAATTATCATAAAAAAATAAATAAATACTGTATGCAGTTTACTGTATGCGCGATGGAGATCGCGAGAGAGCAACTCGCCCCTCCATCAAGCCAGGCCTAGAGGTGAGGCCACCAGCTTGACCTTCGTGTGAAGAGAGACTGACGCACAGGACTACTACGAAGTTAAGAGGTAGCCTTTCTTTTCAGTTCGTGTTAAACAAAAGAAAAATGAATCTTAATTATATTAATTAAAGTGTTTAGTTTTATTAAAATAACTATTGGTGATATTTTTTTTTTTTACGTATGTGAATAAACTGTCAATAAAATTCTATATTGCGTGAATATATCAAATTTACTTCATTTAAACATAAATGGGGAAGAGAAAGTTTGCTTGGGAACACACACACACACACACACACACACACTTCTAGGTATTATCCATGTTATGAACTTGTAAACTCGTACAAAAAAAATTCTTGACTTATATACTGTACAATGACCCTTTAAAGTGCTAAAAGCTAAAAAGTTGTACTAAAAATAAATGAAAAAGAAAGGAAAAATATAGATGAAAATTGAAGTTACTCTTTTTGCGAAAAATGGGAATGCAAAACAAGAAAAATCAATTTTATCTTTCACACGAACGACACGACGATTTTCTGTATCGCTCTACCACAAAAGGTTTAGGTTGTCAACCCAGGGGAAAGGATGTCTCTCCGAAAACCTCCGGATAACTTCGTTGCGAACTGTCTCCATCCTCTTTCCATCGGAGACCAACCAACCGAAGCTTCTCGCATTAAGGAAAACACTCATCGAGTTACGCTTCCAAACATCGAAATATTTGTTTTAATGGATACCTCTGTCGGAAAGAAATGAAGAATGATGTGAAAAGAAGGAGAGAAGGAGCGAAATATTGATTTAAGAATATGGAACCAAAGCTGAAGGCTGAAATAAGGAATTTTTACATCTTTCTAATTCGTGGATCATTATTATATATATATATATATATATATATAGAGAGAGAGAGAGAGAGAGAGAGAGAGAGAGAGAGAGGCGATACCGTTTAAGTGCACATCCTTGGTGACAGGGAAACAATGTACACTTATCCAGGCTGTACACATAACAAGGTCACCTACATTCTGTCTATGTGGGTTGCCTAGGGGCTGTATGTGAAGAATACGACAGAAAACAGTCAGCGAGTTAAATACGACAGGAGTTAAAAAGCAATAAAAAGGAAGTTTTTGTTGAGAGTGATGCATTTACAAATGAAATTTACATTCACAATTCTCGAAAAAATACATAACATTACAGTACATTCAACACAATTTGCATAAAAACAAAATAAATAAACTACTACTTGAAAAAAATCAGTGATGGTTTTTTTGCCTCTTCTTGCTTATCAACTGTTTAAACAGGATCTGTTCAAGAGAAGCGATCACGCTGTACTCCTCTTCCACACCTTCTTGCTGAATGAAGTTACGAATTTGAGCTAGAGACGGTGCACGCTCAGCAGATATTATGATTGGGATGTCTTCTTCGTCATTGTCTTCCTCATTTTCCTCCTTTGACAGTTTCACTCGCTTGCTTGAAGGTGCTGCTTCTTCCAACAGCTCTGCATCTGACAGTTCTCCAGTTGTTGGCGCATCACTGTCCATCTGGATCTGCTCCTCCAGAAAATTTCTAGGAAGGAATGTTCAAAATCATCTATTGTAAATGCAATAGAAATTAGTTACACGCGATTTCAGGTCGAAAATCCCCCGAGATTGCTATTTTAACGTCAAAATTTTTGTATTTTCACAGTTCAAAGAGTAGGAAAAATCGTTACATAGGAAAAGTGTACACATACGCGGGCTGTTCACTTAACCAAGTGAACATATAAACGGTATCAACTGTATATATATATATATATATATATATATATATATATATATATATATATATATATATATATATACACAGTTGATACCGTCTAAGTGTTATAATGTTATAATGTTTCAGACCAACAAAGACCCTAGGATCCACTCATGGCTGGTCTACCTAACTGTGTTCGTAATTGTGTATTGTGTATGTCCTCCGTGGTGGCGGAGGGGACCTACAATTTTACGTGGGTTCCGAACCACAAAAACATAAGAAATTTATGTAAAAACTGCCTGTACATTGGCAACGACCAATTTTTACGAAACTAAATAATTATCAATTTAAAACTAATTAATTATCGATTTAAAACTAAAGATAGAATCTCTGGATCCAGAGGATCAAGTCATAATAGACTACTATCCACAAATATGTTACACTCTATATCTATTTATAATCGACATGCAAATATATCAGATCCAAAGGATCCAGTCAATTTCATTACGGTATCCATCCAACCAAAAATAAGTCACAATCCATATCGATTGCGGACCAAGTCAAAATTTACCACCATATACATTACAATATATATACTTAGGAGGAAAAGTGTAGGTGTGGCTGTAAAGACTGTACAGTAATGTAGAAATGTGTGTGCACCCATTTTGGTTCTCCCATTTAAAGGTGTTTGTGGGGCAAGTGAAGATCATGAGTTTTTCAATACCCCACAGTACTATGGGGGGCACCGCTCGGCAGAGGAATCTCTTTAAATGGAGTGTGTAAGGACAGAGAGTATCCCCTAACCCAAGATGCTGCCTCCCTATATCCCACAACACTTGTGTTGAGCTGTGGGATCTATCCCCACAAAGCCTTAATTTTACTACCTTAAACTATACCGAATCTATCAACATATGCGTCTAATCGATTTTTAAACATGTTTATAGACGTGCTACTAATTACTTCTACCGGCAAACTATTCCAGCTATTTATTATTATGTGCGTAAAAAAGTTTTTGGCAACTGTTGTCTCGAATCTCTTCTACTTGTCAACTTACACCCGTTATTTCTAGTCCTATTATATTGAGATATTTTGAAAAAGCTATCTCTATCTACGTTATCGAACCCATTCATAATTTTGAACACCTGGATTATCAACCCTTAGCCTCCGAGTCTTGAGTGTAGTCAATTTTAACTCCTTAAGCCATCCTCGTACGACTTTGACCAAAGCGACGGAATCATCTTAGTTGCTCGTCTTTGAACTCTTTCGATTTTGTCTATATCTTTGCGCATATGCGGATTCCAAAATTGGATCGCGTACTCCAAATGGGGTCTAACTAATGATTTATAAAGAGGAACTATAATATCGCGTGATTTGTACTCAAAATTCCGAGCTATAAAACCTAACACTTTGTTCGCCTTATTGACCGCTGCTGTACTTTGTTTCGCTACTTTTAAATCACCAGTGACTATAACTCCTAAATCTTTTTCCTACTCTACGCTTGTTAACTCTTTCCCTGACATACTATACGCAAAATTACCGTTACGCGAACCTATCTGCAAAATTTTGTACTTATCGACGTTAAATCTCATTTGCCATGTGACTGACCAATCAACGATTTTATTCAGATCTTCCTGGATTTTACCTCTATCTTCGTCATTAATCGCCCTACCACCCAGCTTCGTGTCATCCGCAAACTTTGAAACTGTACTGACTAGGCCGACATCTAGATCGTTAATATATATAAGAAAAAGCAAGGGGCCCAATAAAGAACCCTGAGGAATGCCACTCGCTACATTAGCCCAACACGACTCCGCTCCATCAACGACCACCCTCTGTTTCCTACCTCGCAACCACTCTTCTATCCAATTTATTACTACACCCCTGATTACATGAGCCTTAGTTTTTTTCAATGAGTCTTTTGTGCGGCACGGTGTCAAACGCTTTTTGAAAATCTAAATACACTACATCAACCGCCCGATGTCTATCGTAAACGTCAACCACGCTTTGGAAAAATTCTAAAAGATTAGTTAAGCAAGATTTGTTTCGCCTAAAACCGTGCTGCGTATTTCTAACTAGTTTATGCAATTCTAAGTGTTCGACTATACGATCCCTAATTGTTGATTCCAGTAGCTTACCTATAACAGACGTTAAACTGATTGGCCTATAATTTCCCGCCGCACCTTTATCGCCTTTCTTAAAGATAGGTGTGCAGTTTGCTAATTTGAAATTTTCTGGTACGCACCCCTCAGAAATAGACGCATTAAAAATCTTTGTTAGCGGCACAACAGCCCGCGTATGTGTACACTTTTCCGATGTAACGGATCAACATTAAACGGTATTAACTACAGTATGTGTGTGTATATATATATATATATATATATATATATGTGTGTGTGTGTGTGTGTGTGTGTGTGTGTGTGTGTGTATATATTAGTGATGTAGGTCACATCCGCATCCGCATCCGCGGAACATCCGCACATTTTCTCGCATCCGCATCAACACCCGCATCCGCACTTTGGACTGCGGATGTCGTGCGGATGTGGACCGTTGAGATAAAATGTCATTAATAAGCGGAAATTATCAAATTCTACTATATTAATAGAACTAGTTCATTGTGCGCAAAAGTGATGCAAGCGACAAGACGAGAGGCTGTTCTTGTATGAAGTTACTCTCTTGCAACCTTCTTAGATCCACGTTACAAAGCTAAGTTATTTTCACCTAGTACATTAGAACGAGTTAAATCATCACTTGGCAAAGCAGTTGAAGAGCTTCAATCTCTTGAATCTGTCGCTTCGCCACCCACCAAAAGAATAAAAGTTTCAGTGACAGAAACAACACCTTCAACAAGCAAATCTATCACATAATCTGTCTCTCAGTTTCTTGAGTCAAGCAGCAATGACGAGACCTACGCGATGTCAAAAGATGTAGTAAAAATGATCGAGAGCTATCAACAAGAAAAACGCCTGGCTGCATGTAACAATCCTATTAGTTGGTGGAAAAATACGCAGAATATCTATCCATACTTGAGTAAACTTGCAAGGAAACATTTAGCCTGTCCTCCAACAAACGTACCAAGCGAGAGATTATTTAGCAGTGCTGGATTAATATATGATGAAAAGAGAAACAGACTGGCAGCAGAAAAGGCAGAAAAATTAATGTTCCTTAAGCATAACCTTCCTATAATTAAGTTTGAACATTAATTAAACGATGAACATCTTAGTTTACTTTATTTTAATTACTCATTTATAAATATGCCTAATAAAACTTTAAACTTAATATAAATAGTTATCAAGCTAATTAAAGATCTCTTTCTATAAGGGTGGAGGTTGGGGAAAGAGGTCGGTGGGGTGCATTTGAGTTGGGTTCACGTCCCGCATCCTGGTAACACAATTATGGTTTCTAATTGTGGCTGAAACTCAACAAAATATAACGAATTTATTTGCAGACGAATTCACTAATTGATTTCTATATTAGTTAGATGCTTGATATTATTTTATATGTTCAGAGAAAAGTACAGCAATTATTGTACAATTAAACAATTATACTACATTATAGCTACAGCTCTCTCTATATAATAACTTATTGTATACGTTAAACACAACAAATCTCGAATATATCCTAAAAAATAACGAAAATGTAGACATCCGCATCCGCATCCGCGGATGTTGAAATCAAACATCCTCATCCGCATCCGCATCCGCGGATGTGAAAAAAATGACATCCGCTACATCACTAATATATATATATATATATATATAGGGCGTCCCAAAAAAATGTATACACACTTTAAATAATTATAAAGGCAGTGTTTATTAAAATACATTTCATTTTCAAAATGTAATAGAATCTACAGACATTATTTAATTGTTTTGTCAACGCCTGTTTTCAAACTGACGTCCGTTCTGGTCCAGGCACTGCTGATAACGCGAAGCAATGGAATCGCAAACATCACGAAACATTTCGTTTGGTATTTGTGTGCATTCTCGTTCAATGGCTGCTCTCAATTCAGCGACTGTTGCAGGTTTTATAGCGTAGACTTTGTCTTTTAAGTATCCCCATAAAAAAAGTCTAGTGGTGTGAGGTCTGGTGAACGCGGAGGGTATTCTACGAAACCCCTTCGTCCAATCCACATCCACATCGTGCCAAGTACCACTCGCAATACTCCACTCTTCGGTCCGGATCATCATCATCTTCATTAATAGCATGGACTAATCTTGGAATGTAACTTTTCCATTGACAGCGCTTCAAAATGCGTTGGACAGACGATTCTGAAATTCCTACCTCACGACTCGCTTGCCGCACAGATTTTCTTGGACTTTGGTGATACGTTTCCAGTACTCTTTCTTGCTTTGTGGGGCTTGTCGATGTCCGTGGTCTTCCGGAACGCTTCTTGTGGACATTCTGAACAGTTCCATCGGCTTCAAACTTATCTCTAATTCGAGTGATGGTAAGTCGCGTTGGTGGATCTGTTTGAAACTCCCTCCTAAACTGTCTTTGCACTTCAACTGCGTTTTCACACTTCCAGTAGCATTTTAGAATGAATTTCCTTTGTTCAAAGCTTAGTCTGACTGCCATTATTAATTCTAATGGGTTTAACTTGGAAAGAAAGAAACATCAATTGAGCTATCAGCTGTTAAAGTGTGTATACATTTTTTTGGGACGCCCTGTATATATATAACCTTGTTAACCTTGTTTGGGTTCCGTGCGTCGGTCTTTCTTCACACGAAGATCAAGCTGGTGGCCCCGCCTCTAGTCCTGGCTTGGTGGAAGAGCGAGTTGCTCTCTTCCGCTCTCCATCGTACATAGCTAAGTACACCCGGCTCATCTGGTACTGTCCTGAGCCAGGCATCTAGTCTTCTCTTGAAGACTTCAACTTTGACCCCTGTAATGTTTCTGAGGTCCTTTGGAAGCTGGTTGAAAATTCTTCCTTCAGAGTTGAGGGGGTCCCTTGTCGAGCCTTTAATTTGGGAACACTACACATTCTGCCTTTCCTATTTTCCAGCGTTGTCTGGGTGGTAATTGGGTTTTTGTTTGAGGTTTGGTATCAGTTTTTCGATAATTTTCCATATGTACATTATGGTATACCTCTCTCTTCTTCTTTCCAGGGAGTACAGATTTAGCTTGCGTAGTCTTTCCCAGTAGTTGAGTTCTTTGCAGCCATCAATCTTGGCTGTGAAATGTCTCTGCGTTTCTTCTAGTTTATTAATTTCTTCCTTTTTATATGGAGACGTCAAAACTGAACAGTATTCAAGTTTTGGAATGATCAGTGTTCTTAGGAGGGGAATCATAACTGTCTTGTCCCTCCTTTTGAACGTTCTTAGTACATGTCCCGCGACTCTTTTTGCTTTGTTTATTGCTATCTGATTTTGTGTCTCGAATTTGGCATCATCGGTCATTATTACCCCCAAGTCGACAGCTTTCGTGCTTTTCTGAATTTCTTGTCTATCTGGAGCATAATAAGCAGGCTTTTTAAGTTCCTCATTTCTACCATATCTCAAGAGCTGAAATTTCTCGGTGTTAAATGTCATATTGTTGTCTTCTGACCATTTGTATATTTTGTTTGTTTCTCGCTGCAAGGTCCGTATTCGTTTGCATCGCTGATTTTTCTGCTGATCTTTGTATCGTCCGCAAATGATGTTACTATACTGTTGCTGTTTACTCCACTGTCTATGTCTGTTCGCATGATAATGAACAGGAGTGGGGCCAGCACTGTACCTTGTAGTACTGAGCTGCGTACTTCTGATTCTGATGATGATACACCTTGAATTTTGACCACCTGTAGTCGATTTCTGAGGAAGTTGTAGATCCATTTTCCCACTTTGCCTGTTGTTGTTGTTGTTGTTTAGCCGATCAGCCCACCCTGATCGAGCAAGCCGGCGGCACGCAGGTAACCGATCGCCCTCTCCGGAGTGGACCAGAGGTTCAGCGCACTAGTGATGTTGTGTTGTGTTCGTTGTTGTGCTAGAGCGGTACAGTCCGTCATAATGTGTTCAATTATTTGTGGTGTGTCCTGGCACAGGTGGCAGGTGTCATCTATGGAGTTGTCTAGTCTGTGTTTATATGTCCGTAAGTTGGGGTGATGTCCACATCGGAATCGTGCTAAGTTAACTCGATCCGATCTGCTCAGGCTGATCTCTGACCTGTTAATGGGTGGCGGCTTCGCACCTAGGACCGCATTCGGACCGAGTCGTGTCAGTGCTTTGTGGGTTAGGTGTGTGTGTGTATGTGTTTTCTGTACAGCATGGGCTAGCATAGTCCATAACTGAGCGAATATATTGTTTGTATATGAGTGATGTTGTTTCCTGCTGGTGTCCAAAGTTTGTGCCTGTTAGTACCCTAAGCGTGTTAAGTCTTGACGTACATTTGGTTTTAATGTCCTGAATGTGGTTTGCAAAAGATAATGATGTGTTGTATGTGACACCAAGTATTTTGGTTCTGTGAGTGTGTGGAATGTTGATGTTGTTTAGTGTAAGCTGTGGAATTACCTGGTGTTCTTTTGTGTTGCTTGTAAGCAAGGTGATTGTTGATTTTGTGGGCGCTACTTTGAGTCTATTGTGTGTGAGCCAGTCTTGTATACTGTTTATGTATGTTTGTAGGTTATTTGTAGCGGTGTCGATGTTGTTGTGGGTGGATGTTAGAGTGATATCATCTGCATATGATGATAAGGTAAGCTTGTTATCTATGGGTGTTGGAATGTCATGCATGTATAAGTTGAAGAGTGTTGGTGAGAGAACAGAGCCTTGAGGGACCCCGTTCGGAAAAAGCTTGTTTTTGGATGACTTGCCATTAAATGTGACATGTGAGTATCTTCCTGAAAGCCACCTTTTGGTGTTATTGTGCATGTTTGTGTTGAGTATTTTGTTCATGAGAGGGAAGCGTGGGATAGCATCAAATGCTTTACTAATGTCTATTGTTGCTAATATTTTACGTTGAGCTGGTCGTCTGGAGTTGATGCCATCCATGATGTGCTGCGTGAGGTTAGTGAGTAATGTCGTGGTTGAGTGGTGAGGTCTGAATCCATGTTGAGTAGGCGATAGTGGAATGTGTGGGTTGGTGATGTGTAAGATTAGTCTTTCTGTTACTTTGGAAGGTGGGCAAATGGCATAGTAAAGTAATGGGTCTATAGGAAGCTGGTTCTGTTGGATTTTTGTTTGGTTTGAGTAGTGTAATAATTTTACCTTGTTTCCATATGTCAGTGTTGGTATGAATATGTGCTGATATTTGTGAGAGCTAGTATTCCTTGTGGGCCCAAGTGTTTAAGGTGTATGTTAGATATGTTGTCTGGTCCAGTAGCCTTCGAATTCTTAATGTTTTTGATGATCTTGGTGGTCTGGTCTGTTTTGAATGGTGTAATGGTCGTGTCGAGTCTGTAGGTTTTCTTCTGTCTGGCTGTTTGTCTGTCTGCGTGTTTCTGGTTGTTGTCTCTGTTTAAGTGACTTATCTTTGCGTAGTGATTAACTAGAATGTTAGCTTGTTGTGTGTATGTTGGGATATTATTTTGGCTGCGACAGATAGCCGCGTGTGAGGTGTGAATGCCGCTGTTAGAGTGGGTAATGCTGTTTATAGTCTTGTATAGCCTGTATGTATCTGTGGAGTGGTTTAGTGTTGTTATGAATTCCCTGAATGTTTCTGTTTGTTTTTCTTTGAGTTTGTTGTTTATATCTGTGTTGAGCTGTTGTATCTGCTGTTTTATGGCTTCCTTCTGTGTGTGGTATTTGTGTGTTATATTTGAGGTTGTTACGTTGCCTTATGAGGTGGGCTATTTCTCTAGTGTAATTTGGGTTGTATTTCCTAATGTTGCCCTTGGGTATGTATTTGTTTGCATTATTGATAATCTGATTAAATGTCTTGAGTGTTGTATTGATGTTTATGATGGGTGTGCTGTTTAATGTGGTGAATTGTTCCTCAGTCTGTATTTTGAACTGTTCCCAATCAGCTTTCTTGTAATTTCTGTAAGTGTGCCTAAGGCTGTTGGGGCAGTGTAGAATGTGTTGTAATGATGATGGGCAGGTGGTCTGATGACAGTTGTTTTTCTGTTCTCCATTGTGTATGTGTTGCCTGTGAGGGGGAACAGAACGTTATGTCTGGGGAGGAGTTTGAGTATCCTGCTTGATGTGGTATGTGTGTATGTTCTTCTGTATTGTTAAGAATGTTTAGTTGTGTGGCTATGTTGGCGCCTCTGGTGTTGTTTTGGTTGTGCAGGTACCAACTAGTGTCTTTGGCGTTGAAGTCTCCTCCTAAGAGGAGTTGAAGTTGAAGTCTCCTCCACTTTGCCTGTTATCCCCATATGTTTCATTTTATCTGCTATAATACCATGATCGCATTTGTCTACAGCTTTAGCAAAATCCGTGTATGTGACATCATAGTTTTCATTGCCTTCAAGTGCATCTAGGATATTGTTATAATGCTCTATAAGTTGTGATAGGCATGATTTTCCTGATCGGAATCCGTGTTGATTTTTGTTGAATCTTTCCAATGTCTTCAAGAAGTCATAAATTTTCTGACTATTCTTTCAAAAATTTTCAAGGACACTGGTCTATAGTTCTTTGCTTGAGATCTATCTCTTCCTTTATATATAGTGACGATGTTTGCTCTTTTCAAGATGCTCGGTATTTCCTCCATTTGTCCGGACCTGCAGCTATATATATATATATATATATATATATATATATATATATATATATGAAACCGAGGGTGAAAAATACCCTCAAAAGAAGTGAGGAACTTCCAACACACCAACCTGAATAATTTCAAGAACCAGCTGGGCAGGTTATTGTGCAAACTCCCTGACCAGACAAGAACAGAGGAAAAATGGAAACCAATTCTTTCCTCCAGCACATCCCGCAAATGAGGCGGGATGTCGTAGAAGAGTCGACAGCTGGTCGATCCTGGACCGTCGTTTGAAACCATCAAAAGGAATCAAAGGGCATATATATATATATATATATATATATATATATATATATATATATATAATATTTAGGAGAAATCCAATGACAAGGAGAAATGTAAATGCCATGAAAAGTCTTCTTTATTGCGCAACGTTTCGAGCAATACGCTCATCTTCAGGCTGTTTAATAACAATGTGAAATTAAAATCAATATTGAATGAAAAACAAAACAGAAAATTTCTATAACCTATTCGTAAAGACAAATTTTAAAAGACTGAGAAAAGAGGGTTAAATTCTAAGTTATACAGATTTACATATAAAAATTAAGAAGTTATTTTTAAATACATGTAGTAAATGTGAAATTAATACACTGGAAAAATTACCAATAGTACACTGGAACAATGGAGCTATCTACCTTACACTGCAGTATCCGAGGCTGACTAATTTGAGCAGAGGCAAAGAACGGGAAACACGAAGGATGGCGAGGGCGATTGGGGAAGGAGGGATTATAAGGAATTGGGGAAGGAGGAGGGATCATAGCAAATTGAGAGGGACGGCCGATGAGTCAACATTCAGACTAGGGACAATGCTTTAATGAAAAGGGATTCTAAAATTCTTAGTGAGTTGGGACAAGTATTACAACCAAGAATTTTAAAATTGTCTAAAGTGACATCAATTTTGCATTTAATGCTGTGTTCACGAATACTCGAGGCTTCCTTAGTTTTTAAAATTTTACCTGTTCGGCCACTTATTCCCATATGCGAATAAAATCTAGCCCTGAGAGAGCGAACAGTGCTGCCGATGTAATTCCCAAGGAGACACCTGGGGCAGGTAAATAAATATACAACACCGCTACGCAACGAGTCAGGGGTTCGATCCTTCGCTGAGAAAAAGCTACCTAAAGACGTTTTATTAATAAATATGATGCGGAAATCAGTATGATAAAAAATTTCCTTAACAATTTTGTAAATTTAAGCTTAAATTCCTTATTCAAAGGACCCATTTCAGGTACCAAGAAATATTTTATATCCTTCGGCACTGTAATACATGGAAGTTGAGGGCTATAAACATTATTTAAGAAGGATCTAATTAGTTTGTCTACATATTGAACAGGAAAACTATTATTAGTAAAGTATGATCTTAGATTATTAAATTCATCATTAAGTAAGGTAAAATTAGAGGTCAAATTATATCCTCTGAACAGGAGAGTTTTAATACAAGACATCTTATAGTTGAAATCAGTAAAACTAAAAAAATTCATGCCCAAACCAGTGAAAGTGGGTTTCCTGTAAACTGATGTAGTAATAGAATCACCGTTTTTCGAAATTAAAAGATCTAAGAAGGGGAGGGAGCCATTTTGCTCAGTTTCCATTGTATACGTTATATTGGGGTGCAAAGAATTTAGGAAGTTAAAGAATTGTTGCGCTTGTACCGCATTATCAAAGACTGCTATCGAATCATCAACGAAGCGTCGATAGAAAATTGGCTTGAGATGAGTGGGAGATTGTCTAAAAATTACACTTTCTAAATGAGTCATAAAAAAGTCAGCTGCTAACGGTCCGACTGGTGATCCCATCCCTACCCCATCAATTTGTTGGTAAACCTTATTGTTGAAAGTGAAATAGCATTGTTTGAAGACCAATTCTAAAAGTTCCTTCAAATGAGACAATGAAAAACCATGAAAATTATCAACTGAGCTAAAAACCCTATCTAAAATAATGGCAATAGTTTCAGATACAGGTACATTTGTGAAAACTTCCTAAATTCTTTGCACCCCAATATAACGTATACAATGGAAACTGAGCAAAATGGCTCCCTCCCCTTCTTAGATCTTTTAATTTCGAAAAACGGTGATTCTATTACTACATCAGTTTACAGGAAACCCACTTTCACTGGTTTGGGCATGAATTTTTTTAGTTTTACTGATTTCAACTATAAGATGTCTTGTATTAAAACTCTCCTGTTCAGAGGATATAATTTGACCTCTAATTTTACCTTACTTAATGATGAATTTAATAATCTAAGATCATACTTTACTAATAATAGTTTTCCTGTTCAATATGTAGACAAACTAATTAGATCCTTCTTAAATAATGTTTATAGCCCTCAACTTCCATGTATTACAGTGCCGAAGGATATAAAATATTTCTTGGTACCTGAAATGGGTCCTTTGAATAAGGAATTTAAGCTTAAATTTACAAAATTGTTAAGGAAATTTTTTTATCATACTGATTTCCGCATCATATTTATTAATAAAACGTCTTTAGGTAGCTTTTTCTCAGCGAAGGATCGAACCCCTGACTCGTTGCGTAGCGGTGTTGTATATTTATTTACCTGCCCCAGGTGTCTCCTTGGGAATTACATCGGCAGCACTGTTCGCTCTCTCAGGGCTAGATTTTATTCGCATATGGGAATAAGTGGCCGAACAGGTAAAATTTTAAAAACTAAGGAAGCCTCGAGTATTCGTGAACACAGCATTAAATGCAAAATTGATGTCACTTTAGACAATTTTAAAATTCTTGGTTGTAATACTTGTCCCAACTCACTAAGAATTTTAGAATCCCTTTTCATTAAAGCATTGTCCCCTAGTCTGAATGTTGACTCATCGGCCGTCCCTCTCAATTTGCTATGATCCCTCCTCCTTCCCCAATTCCTTATAATCCCTCCTTCCCCAATCGCCCTCGCCATCCTTCGTGTTTCCCGTTCTTTGCCTCTGCTCAAATTAGTCAGCCTCGGATACTGCAGTGTAAGGTAGATAGCTCCATTGTTCCAGTGTACTATTGGTAATTTTTCCAGTGTATTAATTTCACATTTACTACATGTATTTAAAAATAACTTCTTAATTTTTATATGTAAATCTGTATAACTTAGAATTTAACCCTCTTTTCTCAGTCTTTTAAAATTTGTCTTTACGAATAGGTTATAGAAATTTTCTGTTTTGTTTTTCATTCAATATTGATTTTAATTTCACATTGTTATTAAACAGCCTGAAGATGAGCGTATTGCTCGAAACGTTGCGCAATAAAGAAGACTTTTCATGGCATTTACATTTCTCCTTGTCATTGGATTTCTCCTAAATATTAAATTGAAGCTCTGTAGAAGCAACCCGCATGATTATATATATATATATATATATATATATATATATAGTGCTACTCTAAAAGGAAATGTTGTACATAAGCACTTAAAATTATCTCTATAGCAACAATGAATGATTCAAATTTTACAAGTGTTGCACACGAAGCCAATATCAATATACACATAATGAAGACCCGCAACTGAACTAAAATAAATATTTCATTTTCCAGATGCGTTATAAACACAGATAGTAACATGGAAGAAGAATTTTATACAAATAAAAAATTAAGATTAAAATAAAAAAAAAAATGCACGTACAAAAGATTCTTACAAAATAAAGAGTTTTGGGAGAGTCTGTTTTAATAAATAAATTAATTCTGTCGTTAGTATCAAAAAAATGTATGCAACCATTTTCATAAGTACAAACTTATCTTCCTATTATGATTAGTAGACGTTATTAAAAAGTGTGCTCAACAACTTTCATATATATATATATATATATATATATATATATATATGATGCAAACCACAAGGAAAAACAAAAATGATTCCAAGGCTTTTCGTGTATTCAGAAGTACACCTCGTCAGGGAACGAAGGGAGAAGGCGAGATGACCAAAATATTAAGATGAATACTTTATTGAGTGACCGCGATACGTACAAACCTCTAAACAGAGACCCACTGGATGATGTTAATAAAATGTTTAACAGAAAATTAAGAGAAACTTAAAAAAATAACTATAATGGGCTTTCTAAGCAGTTTCTTAGTATCAATCCGTCACTACCATATTTGTACGGTTTAGTAAAAACACACAACGTTAATAATCCCATGAGGCCTATTGTTAGCTCAGTAGGCTCCGTAAGCTATAATAATCTATCAAAATGGTTAGTTAGTTTATTAACGCCGTTAGTTGGCTCTATTTCCAAGTCACATATTGTAAATAGCATGGATTTTATTGACAAATTGAAGTTTCCTAATGACCCTAATTTCAAATTGGTAAGTTTTGATGTTATTGATGTTATTGAGTTAATTAAGCTTTTCGTCAAAGATTGTAAATTTCAGTTTGAAAATAAGTTTTATGCTATGTCGTTTGGATTGGCGATGGGAAATCCCCTCTCACCGGTATTAGCTAACTTATATATGGAATTTTCTGAAAGCAGAATTTTGCATACTATTGGTAATTTTAACCTTGTTTTGTATAGGTATATAGATGGTATTTTATGCCTTTGGCCTAATAATTTGGATGATGAATTATTTCTTAGTAAGCTCAACAATTTAGTCCCATCTATTAAGTTCACGGTTGAAAAAGAAAATGATGGAAGCTTATCTTTTCTGGATCTAAAAATTTGGAGATGCTTTAATCAGTTCAAATTTGAAGTTTATCGTAAGCCTACTAATAATAACTCTTATGTGCATTTTTATTCTGACCATCATCCCTCGATTAAATCTTCTCTTTTCTCTGCTATGTTTCTTAGTGCATTGAGAGTTGTCAGTCCTGAAATTTTAGATTCTGAGTTATGCACTATCAAGAATATAGGTACTAAATTATGTTACCCTACTTCATTTTTAGATAACTGCCTTAGGAAAGCCAAGAATAGCTATTATAATAGTGTAACTGTAAAGGAATTTGAGCGTAAAAATATCCTTAGCCTACCTTACCATGTTAATTTTCAATATCTTCCAACTTTACTTAAAGCAATTGGTATCAATGTAGTCTTTCAGTATAATAATACTGTTAAATCACATCTAATAAAGAATGGCCGGGAAAATGCGGTTGGTTGTGTGTATTCGATCGGATGTACATAATGTAACTTAGTATATATTGGCCAAACGGGTAAAACGTTAGATATTAGGGTAAAACAGCATAAATATGCATAGATGTAATCACAGTATCAAGTGGGATAGTTCTAAAGCGCTCGTTAAAAACAGAGATATAATTGAAAGGAATATTTTAGAATGTGCATTTATCCATTTTAAAAATAATTTCAATAACAGTGCGGGAATGTATAAAATTGACAATATCCTGTGAAAATTCATTTTGCCTCTTATTAACTCTCGTTAATTATGTGCTACTCTTTTTGTTTTTCCGTTCCGTTGTATATATTTTGGTCATCTCGCCTCCCTTCATTCCCTGACGAGGTGTACTTCTGAATACACGAAAGGCCTTGGAATAATTTTTCTTTTTCCTTGTGGGTTTGCATCATTCATTCATTTCACGTGTTTAATTGTGAAATTCATCCCATATATATAGAGTGAACCAAATGTAGGTGGACAGTAAATGATAACGTTTATTTTGAGAATACATATTTAATTTTTTTGTATACTATAATACAAAATAAAATTTAAATAAATTTAGTTATAATATTTAATATAATATAACACAAACACCATAGTTATAATGAACACCATAGTTATAATATAATATAACACAAACCGTATTCAACCTACTGTCCACCTACTTTTGGTTCACCGTATATATATATATATAATATATATATATATATATATATATATATATATATATATATATATATATATATATGAAAATTATTTCACGAAGGTAACACGTGAAAAATATTTATGATGAATAAAACCATTTTGTGTTTCCTTTCCTTCGTGGTTTTATTCATCATATATATATATATATATTATAAAATATTTACTTAATAATTAATAATTAAATTGCTTAACTTTGTTGAGAATTTCCTACTTAAAATGTTTCTACATTCTCTTTTAAAGAATATATTTTAGGAATGTATCGGGTGGCCACAAAAAAACTTTACCTAATTGAAAGTTTAATAACTACAACAATTCAAAACTTATGCGATTGAGATTTTGCACACATTAACAGATGCATATAATCTATAATTGCTGGAATTTTCAAATATGTAGGTTCTATAGTTTTGTTACAATGAACAATTTAAAAGCATATGTCTAAAAATAGCATGCCTGGTGTGCATCTGACACGTACGTGCGCTAGCGTAGGCTAAATCTAATGTAGCGTAGTATGACACGCGCGCTGGCGTAGGCTAAACCTAATGTGAATTTGCTTTCTTTTATTTTTCCGCTAAAACCCCGCCAGCATGACGTTAAGTAAAAGTGATAAAGCCATCATAGAAGCATGTGTCAAGGAAAAAGGTTGGAATGGAAATAGGATTGTCCGAGAATTCCCCGCAAAGAACTGGACTCGTCAAAGTGTTTATAACTTAATAAGAAAGATAAAGGATACTGGATCAACAGCTAGAAAACCCGGCAGCGGTAGGCCCAAAGTGTTTCAACAGAAGAAAATAAGGCTGCCGTGGAGGAACTGATTCAATCCCAGGAGAATATACCAGGAACTCATCGCTCCCAGAGACAGATTGCGTACGACCTTGGGATTTCTCGCTCCTCTGTACAAGGGATTGTAAAACGTTTGAAATTGAAGGCCTACAAGAGAATTCGAGTTTCTCGGCGTGATCAGAATGTAAGACAGCGTAGAAAGACCCGCTGTAAATCCCTATATGAACGCTACTCAGCTGAAGACGTGCAAAAAGTTGTGTTTACAGACGAAAAGGATTTCACGTTGGAGGTGGCCAAAAACAGGCAAATGACAGGGTTTATGGTTCAAGGAAAAAGGACATTCCTCCTCCAGGCTTTATCATGAAACCTCACGATTCAGCAGAAAAGTAATGGTATCAGCGGGAATTTCATGGAAGGGGAAAACACGAATTCATTTTATTGCCACAAACGAAACTAAAGTTAACTCTGAGCGCTACATCAACCTGTTAGATAATGGGTTACTTCCTGATTGTCGTCAGCTGTATCCTGATGAGGCCTACATTTTCCAGCAAGATGGGGCACCCGCCCATACAAGCCGAGCGACCCAAAATCATCTAGAGCAAGAGACCCCTAATTTCATCAAAAAGGATGAATGGCCGCCTCAGTCTCCCGACTGTAATCCGATGGACTATTCAGTATGGGATTCCCTCACGGTGAAGGTTTACGGCAGCCAGAAAGACAAATTCACCGAAGATGAACTTAAGAGAAAATCAGTAGAGCATGGGAGGATATCACCTTAGATGAGGTTCGAAAGTGCATCTCCTCGTGGAAGAAGCGATTGAGTGCAGTTTACCAACAGGGAGGTGGTCACATTGACCATTTGTTTAAGTAAATTTTGTTAAGTTCAAATTCATTTTCTTCGGCATGCTATTTTTAGACATATGCTTTTAAATTGTTCACTGTAACAAAACTATAGAACCTACATATTTGAAAATTCCAGCAATTATAGATTATAACCATCTGTTAATGTGTGCCAAAGCTCAATCGCATAAGTTTTGAATTGTTGCAGTTATTAAACTTTGAATTAAGTAAAGTTTTTTTGTGGTCACCCGATATATACAATAAACTAATTTATTGGTTTACTTCTAAAAAAACAATTTTTTTACATAGTAAATTCTAGGTTCCTAAAGTAAAAGATGATTTTCCTCTCGATACACATAGGATTATATTAGGATTATATTAAATATTATAACTAAATTTATTTAAATTTTATTTTGTATTATAGTATACAAAAAAATTAAATATGTATTCTCAAAATAAACGTTATCATTTACTGTCCACCTACATTTGGTTCACCCTATATATGATCAAGTAAAGATAAGCACCCCCAGCCTTCTTTAATTAGCCTTATAAAGCTAACTAACGAAAATATCACGACCTAACCTAACCAATCGTCAAGGGTGTACAGTTGACTTAACGATTGGTTAGGTTAGGTCGTGATATTTTCGTTAGTTAGCCTTATAAGGCTAATTAAAGAAGGCTGGGGGTGCTTATCTTTACTTGATCATATATATATATATATATATATATATATATATATATAGAGCTAAAGGCCAGTATAATTACATTTTCCATATATTGCGCGAATTACAGTAGATTCTAACTAAACCCTCACACGAACAAAGCTAAAATATATGACAAAATACAAAATGTTTAAGATTACGTTAAGCATAAACTAAATTATATTTATTAAAGCGGACGTCTTTGCATTCTTGGAAGTAATTAGAAATGAGCCACGTAATTATCTCTCTCCCAACAATTACAGACATGATTTCCAATTACTTTAAACAATTAGTAATTACAAAGAACAAAGCTGTCGTTTAACTGTACATAATAAGATTAAAATGAGAGATTACATTTAATTTTGTACAAATATTTAACCTCTTTTGGACGACTGGGTCGAATATGTACTGTTTCCAATACACGCATTCATAACTTAACCGTACAAAAACTTCGGTCGTTAAGAGGTTAACAGATTAAATCGAAATAAGTAAATTTTGTATAGATTTCTAAATAATAAAATAAAGGATAAAAAAATAGGAAAATGCTAAAACTTGCGTAA